>ML208370.1:0-41855 GCA_004369065.1 Pluteus cervinus
ATCTGCATTCTTGGTGTGTAATTTTCACATATCTGAGTCCACCACTCTTGATACTTGGTTAAAAAATTCATTCTTGATCTCAAAAATATCTCCATGGTCCTAAGACCTCCCAAAGCTTTGTAGGAGCTTTGTTGAACAGTTATTCCACTGCTCTGGTTGTTGCCACTGGCCTGTCTCTGGAGCAGAGAGTGAATGCCTTGACCCACTAAACTAAGTTCTAGAGCCTAAAACACCTCTTTAAAAAAAGGACTCGGATATGCCAGGCCTTGCCATGGCCCACAGTTGCTAAGTTGACAACTCTTTACCACTTCCTACCAAGCTTCTATTTGTAGCTCATGTGGATCCAGACAGTTTACAATTTTATCCTGTTCACAAAGGCTTTGTACATGCAAACATTCCTTTGCGTTGTGTTCCAGATATCCTTACTGCTGAGCTTACTACTGATATAGCGAAGCTGCATAACTTGGATATTTCTAGCCATATTAAAAAGGCTGAGTACTCAAGTCATATTGGTGATCATTCCTGTGCACTATGTGGCTATTATATTATTGTATTCAAAACTGATCAGATGATTCCACTGGAGAAGTTGTATTCCCCTGATCTATCCTTTCCTCCAGAACCCTTGAATCAGAAATTAGTAGACAAAGTTATTACAGACTTCTGCCATGCTATAACCCCAGAAAAGCTTGAAGAAGCTGGATGTGCAATCTGTTGTGAACTTCATGTCATTTCTGAAATGCAGCTGAAAAAAAATATTACAAGACATCTCAATTGTTTGGATGTTGATGATATCACAAGAAAAGAAAGAAGTAGAACAAAAGACCCTATTGTACAAATAAGTGGACCTATTGTTGACCCTGATTGCACTCATGTTTGTTCAACCTGCAGGGAATCAATATACAAAGGAAAAAAGCCAAAGCTGTCTCTGGCTAATGGACTATGGATTGGTAAAGTGCCTCCTGTACTACAGGAATTAACCTTTGTGGAAAAATTAATAGTTGCCAAACTCAGGTTGAACTGTTGTTTTGTGAGAGTATCATCTGGGTTTAGAAAGATGATTTCTCATGTTATTGCCTTTGAGGCTCCAATTGCTAGAGTCTATAAAGTGTTGCCACCTCCCCTAAAAGATATGGATGAGGTATTGGCAATTCTATTTACTGGTCCAGCACAGCCTGATGAGAAAGTCTTTGCCAGAACTCCCTTTCTGGTAAGAAGAATGAAGGTAATTAGAGCACTCAATTGGTTGAAACTGAACCATAAAGACTATGATGACATAGAGATATCCCAAAAAAATATAGATGAATATCCTGAGGATTGCCCTCCTGTTGTGGTTCAGTATAAACATGCAGAGACTAACAAAATGGTGGAAACACAAGATCTAACTAACTTTGATGATGAAGATGGTGTAGAGCTTGGTGATTGCCCCTTTGTTGTTCATGGTCTTACTGGAGAAGGACTACAAGGAAAAACCTCTGAAGTGCTCAAAGGCCTTGCCCTCAAGCACATGAACTCTGAAGGTAAAATGCTAGCTGTAGGTCATGCTGTCTCTCCTGAATCATTATATAATAATCCAAGGCTATATCCTCAGATGTTCCCTTGGTTGTTTCCTTATGGATATGGAGGGGTGGGCTCAAGAAAGTTTACTGTTGAAGGTGATCAAGAAGAGAAAGGGTTCATTCCAATATCAGAAAAAGAACACAAAAGACATTTACTCATGTATTATGACAAGAGGTTTCAAACAGACCTTTACTTTCCTTTTGTGGCTTTTAGCCATGAACAAATCAAAGCATGTTCAACTGGTAGCTACCTGATGACAGAAAAGGCAAAGTTCAACCAAATGAGTGATAGGCTTTTGAACTTAAACCCTACAGTGTTAAATACTCTGGCAGAAAGATTATCTGCTGGTGAAAATGTACATGCTGTAACTGAAGAAGAAAAAGACTGTTATCAGGTAATCAAAGACCTGGATCATATTGGAAGCCATGTACAAGGGTCAACTACAAGTAAGAAATACATGAGAAATGAAATCTGGTCTTTAATTGCAGCCAAGGGACCTCCATGCTGGTTTATTACTGTTTCTCCAGCTGATGTGAAACATCCTATTTGTATCTACTATGCTGATACCAAAGAGAAGTTTGAACCCAAGATTTTAGAATATGGTGATAGATTCAGACTGATCAGTCGGAACCCAGTAGCTGCAGCAAGGTTTTTCCACTTGATGGTCACACTTTTTATCCAACATGTCTTGGGTGTGGGTACAGATCATCTGGGAATATATGGGCAAACTGCTGCATATTATGGTACTGTTGAACAACAAGGAAGATTGACATTGCATTTACATTTATTGCTTTGGATAGTATGCAACCTGACTTTTCAGGAAATCAGAGACAAATTGCAAGACAGAGAAGGAGTGTTCCAAAAGAAATTGATAGAGTACTTGGAAAGCACCTTTGTTGGTGAATACTCTACTGGTACTCAAGATGAAGTTATTGAAAGAATTGCACAAGACATAAAAGATAGGCCTCCAAATAGTAAAAATCCATATAAAGATCCTGTTGAAACCTTGCCAATTCCTCCCCCTGAAAAGTGTTCCAAGCAGTGTGGACTATGTG
This sequence comes from Pluteus cervinus, assembly GCA_004369065.1. Classification (NCBI taxonomy): domain Eukaryota; kingdom Fungi; phylum Basidiomycota; class Agaricomycetes; order Agaricales; family Pluteaceae; genus Pluteus; species Pluteus cervinus. The sequence goes on from ML208370.1 coordinate 2,613, forward strand.
ACCAGTGTCAGTCTTATAATACCTGGTATACATACTTTACAACTACAACAGATGATCTAATTTCCAAATCTAATGTTCACAAATGTGGTTCCACTCTAAATAAAGATGGAACCCATAACAAAGGAAAACAGTTTACAGGCTGCATGGATAACAAATGGGGAAAATGTAGACCAAGGTTTCCAAGACCAATTGTTGAGAAAACAATTGTAGATCCAGAAACTGGACACGTCTTCATGAAGAAGAAAGAGCCATGGATTAACACTGTTACACAAGTTCTGACTTATCTGCTTAGATGCAACACTGATGTTACCAGTCTTCAATCAGGTACAGCTACCAAAATAACAGTACAATATGCAACAAATTATGTTACCAAAGGTGTTCTCAAAACCAGAACCATGTTCCAAACCATAAGAAACATGTTTCAAAAGCATGACTATTTCCTTAATGGTACTGACTCCAGACAAGACAGAGCTAGAGCACTAATGGCAAAGATTGTAAACAGCTTTACCTCAAAAATGGAAGTAGGATCACCCATGGCCTCTTTGTATCTGCTAGGTAATCCAGATCACTATACCAGTCATACATTTGTTCCATTTTACTGGCAGGGTTATGTACATGAAGTTGGTAAAGCATGGCCAGAATCTGGTGAATCTGTGTACTGTGAAAAGGTTACTTTGTTTAAGAAGGGTAACAGAATTTTGGGTCTTTCCTTAGTTAATGACTATGTTTATAGACCCAAAGAACTTGAGCAAATGAACTTGTATGAATATATTTCACAGTGTACAAGAGTTTCTGCTAGTGACAAAACTGAGAAGAAAGATAAAAACAGTACTGAGAATAAAGGTAAAGATATGCTTGACACCAAACTAGATATATGCCTAGATGGTAAACCCAAAAAAGCAATGGTTCCATATGAAGTTGAGCTGTTTAAAAATAGCCTAACTATGGCAGAACCCAATGGTAAACCATCACAAGACTTGAATGGCAAAACATACAAATTTATCAAAGAACATCCATTTGCCAAAACACAGGCAGTCAGGCTTTTACCTCCTAAGAAACACAGTGTTCCAAATTTTGTGGGTGCAACTTTACCAAGAAGAGATCAAGGAGACAGAGAATACTACTGTAAAACAATAATGACCTTGTTTAAACCTTGGAGAACTGGAAAGCATCTGAAAGGCCCTGAAGACACTTGGGATGATACTTTTTACAAACATACATTTACTGAACAACAAACCACTATTATGAAAAATATGCATGTAAAGTATGAGTGTCTAGATGCTAATGATGACTATTTTTCTCAGCTAAGAGCAGGTGGTGTTCAGCTACCAATGGGAGAATTTATGAATGCTGATGACTTTGATCCTGGAAATGATGACTATGCCTGGGAAGTTCCAGATGGGGATTCAGCTGAATTTGACAACTTAATCTGCCTTTCTGATTATATGAATGCAAAGCATGCTAGACGCCAAGCTCAGATCCTTGAAATGAGAAATGTTATGACTAAAACTGGCTGGCCCAATGCCAACCCTGATTTGTTGCCAAAAGATTTAGACTTAACAACAGGTCCAGTGCCAGCAGATAAAACATGGAAAAATGAAGTTAATGCATATAGACAGAGGATTTTAGATGACAGAATCAAACAAATGGCTGTGTCTTTAAACAAAAATGACAAGATTGTCAACTTGGAAGATGCTAAGGTTAACATTGTTAAAATTGTGGACAAGTCTTATCTAGAAAAGAAGTTTTACTCTGAAGTACATCACACCCAGGTTGATGAAGTGGCAACAACATTCAAGTTGAACTCAGAACAGGAAAGAGCATTCAGAATTATAGCCAATCATGCTGTCAGTCCTTATGCTGAGCAGCTGAAGATGTATTTGGGTGGCATGGGTGGAACTGGAAAAACTCAGGTCATAAAAGCTTTGATAGAGCTTTTCACAGCCTGGAACAGGCAGTATGAATTTTACTTAGTAGCTCCAACTGGAAGTGCAGCAGCATTAATTGGTGGATCAACTTATCACTATGCTTTGGGAATTAATGAAGCAAGTGGACATGCTACCACAGGAAAACAGATGGCTCAGGTATCATCAAGACTTCAGGGAATAAGGTACATTTTTCTTGATGAAGTTTCTATGCTGTCATGCCGTGATCTATACAAGATAGCAGAAAGACTGGCTGTGGTATTGAAAAATGCAGAAGTTCCATTTGGAGGAATGAATATGTTGTTTGCTGGTGATTTTGCTCAACTCCCTCCTGCTATTGGAGGTGAGTATGCATCCCTTTATACAAGAGAAATTTCTCATACAGGAACTACTCTGCCTGAGCAGAAAAAAGCAATGGGTAAAGCTTTGTGGCATCAAGTGACAACAGTTGTGATACTAAGGCAGAATATGAGGCAAAGTACTGAATCCTCTGATGATGGTAAGTTTAGAACAGCTTTAGGCAATATGAGATACAAATCATGTACAAAAGAAGATATTGACTTCTTAAGAACTAGAATACATAATCCATATGACCCCAAAAGACCAAAAATAACTGATGAACAATTTAGAAATACCTCTATCATTGTTTCCTACAATATAACTAAAGATACTATCAATAATTTGGGATGCACAAGATTTGCACAGGAAACTGGACAAGATCTTAGTAACTTTTATTCAGAAGATAGTGTGTATGTTCCAGATGTAGACAATATGAAACCAAGAAAGAGAAAAAAGTATAAGTTGACAAGTAACATCCCCCCACATGTCCAAAAGTGGTTATGGCAACAACCAACTTCTGCCTGTGACAGGCATATTCCAGGTTGCCTTTCGGTGTGTATTGGAATGCCTGTGATGATCAGGACCAACCTGGCAACAGAACTATGCATGACCAAAGGACAAGAAGGCTTTGTGTACAACTGGATTTCTGGAAAAGGTACAAAGAATCAAGATGTCTTGTACACCCTATTTGTTAGATTAGCAAACCCACCTCGTAATATCCAGTTTGAAGGTCTTCCCCAAAATGTTGTGCCTATATACAGGACAACTACTAGAGTTATGGTTTCTCTGCCTCTAGGTCCTGATATTCCAGTGTCAAGAACTCAAGTTGAAGTTTTGCCAAACTTTTCTATGACAGATTATTCTTCTCAAGGAAAAACCAGACCATCAAACCCAGTAGATCTCTCCAATAGTAGAACACACCAGCATGTCTATACAGCATTGTCTCGAAGTTCAACTGCTGCTGGCACTCTTATTCTTCAAAGACTTGATATACCAATCATCACTGGTGGACCTTCTGGTGCATTAAGACAAGAATTCAGAGAACTAGAGATGCTGGACTTTATCACACAGTTGAATTATGAAGGTAAATTAAAGGCAAACACTTTGACAGGAATTAGAAGTTCAACTATCAGCAGGTTTATGGCTGATATTGGAGATAAAGAGTTGCCCAAACACATACACCATACTATCAGATGGTCTCCAAATGACCCTTTTGAAGTGGATAATGTGTACAATATAACTTGGCAAACCATTAAAGAGGTACCCAAAGCTAAAGGCACTACACAACATAAAGCTGAAATAGAGGAAAACCAGGATGAATTGAAACACAACAAAGATGAAAGTGATGACAATGAAAAAGATGAAATTGAACCACCAGATGAAGATAACACTGAACTGCTGGATGAAGACAAAATGGATGTTGATAAAGAAGATCAAGATGTGTTCATGAGTAGTCCTACAGTTCAAGAAATTACAAGCCAGGAACAAAAAAACAAAAAACAAAAAACCATCCATATTTTTGATAAAGAGGATTCTCAACCTACAGAAAAACCACCAGTTGGTACCACATGGGTCAATAACAGCTGTGCATATGATGCAATTATAACAGTGCTTTACAATCTCTGGAAAGCTGATCCTCAGTATTGGACCATGGCATTTAACAGCTACCAGCCTGCCAATGCTTATCTTGTCTTTTTGGCACAGGACTTTAATAGTGTTTTCAACTTGAGAATGTCATTGTCAAGTGCCAGAGACAAGCTATTAAATGCTCTTTGTACTGATTTCCCTGCAACTTTTAAACATGGTGCTTTTGCAAGTGTCCACCAAGCTTTGGACAAGCTGTTGATCTCTCCATGGAACATAGCACATATTGTTTCTTATTGTATACAGTGCTATGTGCAACCCCATATGCTCTTTGAGAACACCGAAAGAAAGTCTCACCTGTTTCTTCACAATGAAAATGGTCTTGATCAAACACTGCAAGACAAGCTAAGAGGTGATGTTTCAAACAGTGCCTCATTGTGTACTATTTGCAATGCAAGCATGAGAAACTATTTTGTTTTCCAAGTTGCTCCCCCTTTACTTGCTTTGGATATAGCAAATTGTCCTTGTAGGATTGAATCAAATATTGTAATATTGGTAGACAATGTAGAATTCAAGTATGAATTGACTGGAATAATCTACTATGTAAATGAACACTTTACATCTAGAATCATTAAGAGCAGCCAGGTCTGGTACCATAATGGATTTGTACCAAATATGTTTGATCAGCAAACACTTGCTGAACACCCAGACTTATATTATTATGGAGCCCAGAAGGCAGTTGTAGCAATCTATCGAATTGGACACATATAACATAAAAAGAATCCGGACTCGGTCTTGCCAGGCATAGCCATGGCCCACAGTTCTAAGTAAACTGTAGAAGATGATGGAGGGAGCACAAGGTGTATAATACTATATGTTTACGGCTATATACTCCGTTACTTGTTCTCCGCGTGCGTCCAACATAAACGCAAGGCAGAATTGAACGCGGATGTTTATGCATTTAAGCTCGGCCAAATTTACGAGGTGTGGCAGCAAGAGAGGTCTTTAAAACTTGGTTAGAATGACATTCTCCACAGTTGAGTTGAAAGGAGCCCGATTCTATATCGCGTAAATTGTACATCGGAGATCAAGGAGCAAACCAAGTCGCGTTAACGCACAGCCTCTGCATCATCATTGCCCACTACCTCGAAGGCCTTCAATCGCTCCTCCAAAAGTTTCTTCTCCTGCAACCTAAGTGTCCTCATAAGCGGCATCAACTTCGCCGCACTTCGCCACGCTGCTCCTCGAGCCTTCAACTCGGTGATTATCTCCTTACTCAACCACCCGCTGAAACCCACTCCAGGCATCCACTTCGAGCCATCAGATCTTTCGATTACACCACCCATCGTCCCATACATAGTCGTATCCCCTAAGAAGGCCGAAATATCAAAGACGAGAGGGTCTCCCGTCGGACTGGTAAAGACCGCCTGATCAGGTTGGATGCGTTGGCCGTCGGTCCCGATTTTCCAGGCTTCGTAACGTTTGGGTAACATCATCTGAAATATACTCTGCCGTACTTGTGGAGCCCCAGCTGAGTTGTCATTGGAATCGACCTGCGTTGCTTCTCCTTCCATGGTAGCCACGTCCAAGCCACCATGTCCGTCTTCGATATTTGGAGAATACAGAGAAGGATGGATTCGGCCACCTTTTCTTAATCGTTGAATGTAATCGTCTTCGATCTGCCTCCACTGTGCTTCGTCCTCATCCTCCCACACCACTGAATGAGCGCTGGATATATAGGTGCTGGGATCCAGGTACTCCCCGAACACAAATGCTAGAGAGCCTGCCATGGAGTCACAGCAGTACGAAGAACCGAAGTAGAGTTCTCTGAGGTTTGGGAAATAATTGATAGGCCAAGATTGCGAGGGCGCGTCATCCGAGTTGGGAAGGGAGTCGTCTATGGTTGGACTCTGTGGACGCGGATCTACGAACACACGTAGACTTTCTAATTTTGGACATTTTGAACCGAAAGTTCGAAGTGTATGCGTATGTTCTGGTATCCCTTTAGTTGCATGTTCTGCGTCGTTCTTCACAATTTCGTCGTATAGACTCGAATCCGATGAACTCCCTTCGGACTCAGAGCTGTTTCCTCCAATGTAAATTGGATGTGGGTCGGAGAACAGATCCAGGTCCTTCAGGTGACAAAACTTGGACGCGAAAGATTCTATATCAGAAGGAGAGAATGCGGCGGGGAGGTGATGATTCAAATGGAGACAATGGATATGATCTAACTGAAATAAGGAGCTGATAGTGTCTAGCGTGACACGGAAGGGGTCTAAGCGCTTCAGTGTCCATTCCGAGGGTGATCGATCCGTTGGCCGATCTTGGCCGTTATAACTTTGATAAGGGAGGCTGTTTGTGTAGGGCATTTGGGCAGTCGAACATAGAGAGGAAATTTTCAGCGACGTTAGGCCAGGGCATCTGGGGACTAGTACTTCCAGCATTCCTTGCATCGTTTGAGGTGATTCGAGAACTTGAGAATGAATTGAAACCGACTTCAAACGCGAGTGGACATGCGCTGAAGGGATCCAGTTCAGGAGGAAGCGTTGGAATTGTGGATAGGGTGTAGCCAGGGATAAGTCCTGAATTGATGAGAATGCGCCAGGTAGAACGACGGGGTTAAAGATAAGAGAATCCAAGGGATGCCCCAGGTTTGCATTCATTGCCGGGCAAATACTTGTGAGATTTGGGAGAAAGGCGACTGCTTCGGCGACACGTGTGGTAAACCAAGACCAAGGCAGTGATAGGCGGCGTAAGTGAGGTTGTTGGAGAAGAAGTTGGCAAATTAATGCCTCGTCCTTGTACGCGGTGTAGCAAGAACCCCATAACCTCCTTCCTGCGATAGAAATAGAGAGTTCCCGAAGGTCTGACATCCGTGACAAAACTTGGTTGAAGAGATACGCTGGGTTATTGCAGGATTCCGCTTCCCCCTTCCTCATAGGGTAATCCAATGCAATGCGAAGAACTTTCATCCCAGGGTTCAAGAACAGCGGTGCCCAATGACCGAGCCTGCCATCGAGTTCGAGTTCGGTAAGGTTGGGGAAAACGCCAGATGCAGGTCGTGAGATGGCCAGCCCACCGTAGACAGTAGGGTCAACTCGTAGATCCCGATAATTGAAGCGTCTGTTGAGATTAATCTCTAAGACGCGTACCCGACGACTATATTTCTCAAAACGCATCCAGTCCGCAGAAGTCGGATCTCTATGGAATACCTAAACAAAGACAAGTTGTATCACGAACCGCATACAAGAGATAAGGACGCCACTCACATAGGCAGCGCCGGGTTTCTCCCCTTGTTTTAGAGGGCAAAGAATCTTGAAGACATAGAAGAATTCTCTTTGGTGGATTTTTCGCCAGAGGATATCAAGAGCCACGTCGGACCAAGATTTGCAAACGCTGATGCACGAAGTTTTTCGGCGGTGGTGATGATGATTTATTACTCGGTAAATGATATTATGAAGGATTTCCTTGTTTTGGGAGATACGATCCATAGCGAGGGTAGCGAGAGGCATGGAGAGGCTGAGAGTGTCAAGCTGCCGTCACGATCGCGCTGAGTGACGGCATCACGCGTAAGCGCGTCACAGAACTATATAGAACAGCATGCAAAGCCACCCTTGAAACCGCAGAACGAAAACTAGACCCAATCAGACCACCTTCTTATGGTTTAATTGTGACAAAATAATCCCCTAGGGAAACGGAAGATAAGGCGAAGTAATTGCCGGTGCAGTGCTCGGACCCACATGGACGTCATAAGCTTGAACCTTACGACCGAGCGCTCCTAGTTTTTCCATTCCCCACACCTCAAACACATCCTCTATAACTCGGTCTGGGCATGCGTCAGACTGAGGTGATTGAGTTTGATCGACACCAGATCTGGGAGGACTTTCTGGTGGCTAGCCGACGGATCGTTCAAAAATTTGAAGAACTTGTCAGAGAGATAGTCTGGGCCGAATAAATCGATCGACGTGAGGGTCTGCTGATAGGAAAGTAGTTGGCATAATTCATCGAGTTCAACGGGCACAAGCTTGATGACGAGCTTTTGAAGAGCGAATGGCTGTTCGGTGTGGAGCTGAAGGAGGGCTTGAGAGACCGGTAAGATACGGTTCTTCTCGAATGTATTTTCGAGCCTTAATTCTATCAGGGATGGAAGGGAGAGAGAAGAGAAGAAAGGGGCTATGTCAACTTTCTGGTGGTGGGAATCTCCCATCGAGATAGCCAATTTATGTAGATAGGCCAACCTGGTGGGTGGAAGAGATGCTGGTGTTTCTTTGCGTCTCCATCCCATAAGCCTGAATGAAGCCTCTTTTATATTTGTGCAGAGAAAGAACGTTTTCCTAATCGTGTCTGAGGGTACGCCAATATCGGAAATATCCAACTGGGTGAGCCTCCTCCACGCGACGAAAGACTCGATATTCCGTGTAAACGCCTGGCCGAAAGTGCCATGCAATACGAGGTGTTTTAGGGATGGCGAGGACACAACGAACGATGGGAGGACAAATGCTACGGGTGCCTCGGGGTTCTCCCCCACGACTACTTCACTGGTGAAGTCGAGGCATTCGAGGAAGGGAAGAGGTGGCAGCATTTCGGCAAAGTCTGCGAGTCGATTTCTGCGAACACGGCAACGAAACACTCGTAGGCGGGCGGCGATTGTATCGAGGAGAGTCTTTAGGTGTGTGGATAAAGTTCCAAACTTTCCCCACCAACCATAACAGATGGAGAGGTCGACAGGTAAGGATCCAGAACGCGCAAACCAGTCGAGCGCTGCTTGAGTAAGAACATCTGGTGGTGTTCCATAATAAAAGGTGAGCTGGTAGCGTGTAAAGAGTTCTGGTGTGCTGCGAACGATGTCGGCCCACTGAGAACATACGAGTGCTAGTTTCGAGATCTGTGGGCGCCCATCGACGAGGTTTTCGTTGAATAACGTGAAAACGCGGGACATAACTTCAGGAGGAAGAACTTCGTGTATCTGAGCTCCGATATCTGGTGTTTCCTTCGTTCTGCTTTGCATGACGGCTAGCAGTGGAATGAGTCGAGAATGAGTTCGCTGGCTGTGGCATTGCCAGCAACCGGGTCCGCAGTACGAAGGTCAACAGCACACGTGCTTCAGGGTACTGTGGGGAATCTTCAACCTCAAAATCGCGTCAGGCAACAGCACGTTCAATCACCACATCCTCACCAATACGTTGACCGCAAGTTCAAAGTGGCGCTGATCAAGGTTATGAGCGGTCGTCATCGCCGAGTAAGCCGAGTTTAGCGACGTCAACCTTCACGAAGTCAAGCACCCGGCGCAGTGACTGCCTCCGGGTGGAGTCGTCGAGGCTTCTCCCATTCTTGCACTTCGTTCTGAACACTATCCCTGACAAGACCTTGCAGAGCAGGTCTTAGCGCCCATCGAGCCACTCTCAACGCTGAGCATGTCCAACAGCGCCTCGCCCTGAACTAGTTTCATCATCATCACCATAACGTAGCACGGTTCCAAGTGCTCCAAGGCCGCCCCAACTCTCCTTCAAGCACCCTTCCGAACATGTCATACGACGAACACCACCTTCTACGCTCACAGCAACCCTCGAACGCCGATCTCTCAACTTTGTCAAGGTCAACATCACCGTCTCCCATCCCAAGACGTTTACACACCTACCCTCCCACTCGGATGGCCTCTTCAAGTCTGGCACTTGGATTTACTTCTGGAACTAGTACTGCCCTGGGGCTACGACCTCATTTCGACGATAGCGCCCTGTCGAATTTGCAGTTGACTGGGCAAAGTGGTGAAACCACCAATCCCGATATAACGCCGAAACAACGCTTTCATCGAGCCGCAAAGAAAGTGATTCTACTCAATCGAGCTACGACCCATATACATCAATATAGTCGACTGGAAGGTCCGGCAGCTGGTGCGGAACCTGGTATCGACCCACGTCAACCTCTAGCAGACTTGGAGTATGGACATATCAAGCAGGATTGTGTTATTGAGATTATGGACTATTCGGCTGTGAGGAGTAGTTTTGGGAAGATGACGAATCGGGAGTTTATCAATTTGTTGGAGGATGAGGAGGCGAGCAAGCCTGAGCCTTGGGTGAAGGTTAGGTGGATCAATGTGGGTGGGGTTAGTTGGGACGTTATCAAGGCGCTTGCATTGAGATATGGTGCGTCGTGTTATATCATATCCATTTGCCATTATACTGACCAATAGCTATGTTCTTCGTTGGATAAAATAGACCTACATCCCCTTACAATCGAAGATATCTTTTACGCCAACAGGCGAAACGCCTCAAAGGTCGACTACCACGCAAACCACCTATTCATATCAGTTCTTTGTCACGAACTTGGAGAGAGACCAGAAGTACCACGTCATCAAACTGCTGCCTTTGGGTCTACGTTAATGGATGATTCACGTTCAGAGTCTCCGGACCCAATTGACGATTCTGGAGGAGAAATTCCTTTACCATACGACGAAGGGTTTCTTACATCACCGAAACAACCACAGCGTGTCAGGAAACCGATCATTGGAACGTTGATGAGTGCCTCGAACGTGCGTGGCTTTTGGTTGTTGTTCCTGGCGTCTAAAAAGTCCTATCTTTAGCGTCTTGCTGCTTTGCGAAAGCGGAGAGAGCAAGAGGTTAAGATAAATACATTGAAGGGGGTGAGTGCAAGTATTGACTTTTATGAGTTCATGAGTTGATGCTATCAACATCGTGTTGTAGTCAGAGAGGATATTTGTAAACATATCGCCTATGTTTATCTTCCTACTTCGTGACGGTCAGTCCATTTTTTACATTCCTGAAGTTGATCATTGAATTGTATCGATTGTCTCCAGGGACAGTCATCTCTATACACTCAACCCCAAACCTCGAACTGACTGCGCCCATCTCCCAACGAATCGGTCAACAATACTCCATCCTTCGACAATATACAGATGCCTCCCTTATGGTTCACGCATTACTCGATCTAGGTACGCCACCCTCTCTACCTTCTCGAGCTACTACCGGCTAATGATTTACCTGAAGTCGTCGATAAAGCACTCGACGTCATCTCAGCATACCAAACCCACATCGCCAAATTCGAGAAATCGATATTGCTCCAACCCAAAGTTAAAACCGTTCGTAATTGTACGTTTCTCCCCCTATACTCTTCAAACTTTCCTCGAATATCCATATCCACATTCTGGCCGCTATACTGATCACTTGACGATTATCAGTACACATCCTCTCTGAGGACTTACTACTCCATAAACGAACCATGGGTCCAATCAAAACCCTTATCAATGGGTTACGTCGCTACGATTTCGAGAGATCCGCAGCCCAATTCGATTTGGATGATCACGACCATGTTGATTCGATGGGAAGACGAGAGGGTTCGGAGAATCATCCACACTACGATGAGGATGATGATCACCGTCCAATTGTAATCCCCCATGTGGCTGGGTTTATGAGCCACAGATCTCAAACTTATCTGGTGCGTAGTCCTCATGTTATGATCAGGTTTTTGGACTACAGATGCGAGATTTCATGATATTTATACTGTTCTAGGCGGACGTGTGTGACCATATGGAGTATATCCTCTCAAGTCTTAATACATTCACTCATACTGCTGAAGGTTTGATCGACTACACCTTCAATGTAAGTATGCAGAGTCCCCATCTCCCATCTCCCAGCTGAACATCCTACCGCCAGGCCATATCATACCAAATGACAGAAGTCATGTAAGCCTCATTAACATCTCTCATATGCTCAATCCGCTGACCCCTTTCATCTCAAGGCGTCGCCTAACCATCATCAACGTCATATTCCTTCCTCTAACCCTGCTAACATACTACTTCGGAATGAACTTTGAAAGTTTCTGGCTCGCTAAAGACGGTCATTCAGATGCTATGTATGTACCACCTTTATATATCTTCTCTCCCTTCCTCCGTCTTGCTCGTTGCTCGCTGATCATACAACCCACCCCGCCGACAACCAGATACTGGTACTTCGCAACCCCAATCATGATCATCATCCTCCCTATATTCATCTATCCCGACCTTCGACGTCTCCTCCATCACTTTGAGAAACGGAAAGAGGCTAAACAGGCCGTATTAACCAGTGTAGGTTTCCTCTATTCTCCTTTCCCTTTTACTCTCCCTTTCCCCCCAAGTGACGATGAGTGGACTGGTACTGATGACATTGCCTTGTCTTTAGAGACGTAGACAATCGACCATGAGTCGATGAGTCTAAGCAACCTATTCCGCTGACTATTGAACTTTGTTTTCGCCCTCTGTTGTTTTCTTGTTGCTGTTATCTATTCTCGATGTTGTCTTCTTCTATCACCCTTGCTCCCTTAGATTTTTGTATTGCTCCTGCACTCACATTAGAAATAGACTAATCGCGCTTCGCTATATCTACTCCCTGTCTCTACCTTTGCAACATAAATTATTAACCATTCCGTATCCGTATTCTACAAAGCTATGTATACACAATGAACAAGTTCGAAACCAAAAAGTCATATCGTGTCGTAAAATTATCCTATGTCTATCTATAATAGTGTGATCAACCACTTCTCTCTAAGAGATCGTATTGTCTGAGTGCGTATATCCAAATCCCATTATCTTTCTTTCCTCTCAAATTCAATTACCATTAACTGGGGTTCAGAGTCCAACCGTCTCTTTCACCCGTCCCCAGATCTCCTTACCAGCCCTCTGTCGTTCTCGTGTCGCGCCACCGTCTCCAAGAACAGATTTGTTCTCGATAGCACGTCGACTAAGATAGGGCATAACCTAGGATCGAAAGCTCCTCAGTATGGCAAGACGCGACGCAAAATAAAGCTTACCTCCGATAATGCACCATAAGGAACATATCTAAACGATCCGCGTTAATAGGCCACAGCGCTGGGAAGAAAGCAAAACATACTTGATGATCAGAGGACTGCTCGACCTCGTTCGATTTACCAACCAATCAGTCAACTCATCGCTCATCCCGTAGAGCTGGCCAATAGCTATCCTATCAGCCACACCTTCTGTCACCTCGACAACTGCCTCTCCTGGTGAAGAGGTCGACGGACCAGATCGCTCTTTAGCAAGCCCGGACCGAACGAGCTCATCAAGGATTAAGCCGCAACTCTTCCAGTTGTGAGTGCCGAAGAGAACACCGATTCGCGGTGACCCAGTGCCGTTCGTGGTGTGAACGGGGGTAACGACAGGTGGGATAAGGGCCGCTGGTGACGTCTGCATGTCCCTGGCGAACCATGATGAATACCAAGGCGAAGCCCGCAATCCAGGCAGGGACGAAACAGCAGGGGGCGATAACGAGGGTGAAGGTGAGGGTGACGAATCTATATCCACCTTCACCGCACCAACCAACATCCTCAGACACGAATTATAACACCGATCAGTTTCGTCCTTGGTGTCCCAAACTGGCGGAAGGGCGTCTGGTGATATGGAAAGGGTATTAGGTGACCTGGAATCGGAACCTGGCCTGCAAGAGTGCGCTGCCATTTCGTGCGGGTGATATGCACCACGAACGAGTTTAACACCGAGTGAGTAACCATGCAATTTAGAATGTGCAATTGCCCGTTCTAGATGTTCAGGTGTTCTATATGAAGATTTGAACGTTGATATCGGAAATGAAGTGGAGAGAGCATACCGCCTCAGATAAGCTTGATAGGTTCCGTAAACGAGAGGTTGGACAGCCGTTCCAATTACGTTGTCGTCGATCCGATTGAATTCCTGCATCAACGTCAGTGTGTATGCATCTAAGGCAGGTTGGTACCAGCTATATGGGATGTCAAACTCGTTACACCTGAGCTTCAAATCGATAACTTACCTGTACTCAGCATCAATGATAATCTTTACACCCCGTGCCCTAGCACGGCGACATATCTTTCGCAGATCATCGCGTAAATCAGTCAATTCCCGTATCTCCTTCATATTTAGGAAGGGAGAAGGTTCCAAGGAACGCGTAAGGACATCCAAATCTGTCGATTCAGGAGAACCAGGGAAAGCCATTGGTCTCGTGTCTCGACGAGAAGCAAGTATATGCTTCGAGAGATTAATTAAGGCATTACAATCAGGCAATAATGCCGTCTGTATCATCGATCAGTTTCTGTATCAGAAGATGTACAAAAATGCTCACCAGTTTCACCGCGACCCAAGTCTTGCGTCCCAAAGCCACCGAACTACGACGAGAATAGCCATCTTCAAAGTCCGCTGCCACATCCGTGCACCTTATCATTTCCTCTACGATTCGTTTGTGCGGTGGGAGAGCCTCAGATACCGGTGCAATAGAATTTGGGGACGAATTGGCTGAGGATGCGGGTGCAGTGGCTTCATCTTCGTCCACCTCCACGGAATACGCGAAAAGGGCACCCTTGTTCTGTCTTCGGAGTTCTTCCAAAAGGGGTATACAATCTTGAGCGTTATCACCTCCCACAAACTATATGGGGGTCGATAAGATAGACGTTTCAAGCGCATATATGCTACTCACCTGGTCAAAAAACGTCTTCCTCACAACCCACTCCACCACATAATTCAGCCCAGGTATACCCATTAACGTCTTCAATATCGTAGGTGAGGAATCCACCAACGTCGTCGAGGAACACATCGTATACACGATATATGCGCGTATCAGCGAGTCCATTGTCGGTCTAGATCCCCGTGTTGGACCTGTATCTCCCTCCTCCGCACTAGCCTGCACCCGACCTGCCCAACTGGGGGAATATGCTTGTCCGGCGTCGTTGTACCGAACAGGAGGCGAGTACAAAGATAACCCAAGCACGGCGCCGCCAAGTCCTGCGATAAGGAGGGTAAAGTTCTTTCGCCGTCTCAGCCTCTCGAAAGGTGCTGAGGGCTGAGCTTGGTCACGAAAAGAACGGCTGGAGTGAAAGTTCCGAGGTTGATGTCCGCGAAGGAGAAGTGGTCGCGTCATCTGAGTTTTTGTGGTGGAGATCCACCTCAAATCGCGAGGAACATGACATAAGTGACGAGAGGAAGGGAATAAAAGTGGGGTGGTCATCGTCCTCGACGATGAGCTCGAGATGGTGGGTGAAGGTGGAAAAGAAAGCAAGAGAATAAGGTCCGACGTCGAGTATTTTTAATGCGTCATGGTGTGACCGATGGGGACATTGGCGACGACGTAAGTTTGTGGAAAAGCGAGGAAGACCCGCCGGACCTTCCAACCTCGGATCTTGCACACTTCTCACCGTGATGCATCTAATCTAATCTTATCGCACAGCGGGCTCAGATATTCCTGGTTTATTTCATGCTGGATTATAAGTCTCCTCCATCTTACTGATCAGCGCGTCAAGGTTCTCTCGAGGTACCAACGTCATTCTCCCCCGTGTATCCAGACCAAATGACTCTGAGTCGCGCGGTGTTGAAGGACCTTTTGTGTATGCATAGTTCACGGTATGCGTTGCAAACTAAAATAGAGTATGAGACGCGTGCAACGGAGAAGTAGAGAATAGAGAAAGAACCCTAACCTGTTTTATGCAGTCATCCTCGGGATGAAACAAATATAGGCCATCAGCGGGGCGTGACCCAGCTGGCACTGATGCAGCCGCTTTTTTCGCTTTTTTCGCGGCAGAAGGTTTCACGGGCGCGTTGGACATAAACGCGCTTTCTTCTTCTTCTGTCAAGTGATACGCCTTCGATATGAACAATAGATGAGAGAACGTGTATGGTTCGCCCTACAGCCAATGTTAAATATAATCAGGAAATCAAAAATGGTGAAGACGCACATCATCATTAGCCCACCCAATCTCATCCCTCAACATCTTATACATCGGCGGAACCACCTGAACCGGCATATTAATCAACCTCTCACAAATGACCAGACCAACGTGGTGCTCCGTCTGCGAAAATAACTGCTTCAGATGCTCAGACAATTCCTTCTCCTCCGAAGTTTGAGCTTTTTGAAGTACATACTCCCCAATTGCTCGTATTGACGGATGGTCCTGCAACCCCATGACATTTCAATAACCGTAGATCCAAGAATAAGACAAAGCATACGCACCTTCCATACATGCATATTCAGCACCGTCAGCAGTGCATAGGGATCACTCTCAATCCCATCTGTCTTGATCGTCGTTCCCACCGTCGGTTGACCCAAAATCAACTCCGTAAGTTCGTGAATGTGAAACAGTTCCGCATCGTGATGGAATAGCTGAGTTAACAGCCTTTTTATGGCATGGTAATCAATCTTCGGGTTGGGGTCGAAGAAGTCAAAGGAGACGTCGACGAGACTCTACTGGGTTGCCATTGACAAGTTCGTGGAAAGGTTAGGGCCAAAGCTGGGTTCCATGGCATAAAGTACGCACAACGTCGGACGAGGAGCCATCAGACTCGGCTCCACTTTCGACTTGGGAGGTAGATTTTCGTTTCTTCGCCATCTGGCACGTCGAGTGAAAATTTTGGTGAGAGCAATGTCGATGGTTGTTTGGCAGTGTCCTGGAAACCAAACTTTCCGGATAAGCCCGGCACTGCACTGACACGAATGAGTTACAATAAGTAGGTTGGAACATACATTCTCACTTGGTGTTGACGGCATTGTGTAGGGGTCGTGTCATCACAAGAGAGTATCAGGATCGTGCAATGAGCGATAACTTAGATGTAAGAGCGGTCGTAAAATCTAATTTATCTCCACGGAATAAATCAT
This sequence comes from Pluteus cervinus, assembly GCA_004369065.1. Lineage (NCBI taxonomy): Eukaryota > Fungi > Basidiomycota > Agaricomycetes > Agaricales > Pluteaceae > Pluteus > Pluteus cervinus. The sequence continues at coordinate 19,084 of ML208370.1, forward strand.
CGTGACTTTGGTCTTCGAGCCAATCGAAGTAATTCTTGATACCAGAAACATCCAAAACCCTCGCAAAGGCTGCATGAACCTTGATGTACTCTGGATCAGGGGGGTCGACACCCGATTCCGTGGCAGTTCGGAACTCGACGTCTCCTGATACGGCGCCGTTGCTGAGGGCTAATCCATCTAAAGGGATCCGCAACGCGTATTTATTAGGAGAGTGTGGGTACTAATCGACTTTTAATCACTGGTAATCGAGATGAGGAAAGGACGTACCACTGTTCCATCAAGATAGATATCAAACTGCCGGAATAACTCATCTTCCGAATCCGTCATGTGGATAAAATTTCTGGGGGTATTCATACTTTGTGATAACTCGGTGATGTCAATTTGTGTCCACGCCGAAAACATGTCCCAGCAAACAGCTCTTGCATCCGGCTGTCTCGCAACATCATTAGTTAAGACGCGAGGAAAAGGAGAAACGCACTTGTTCTATGTCACTTGCGGCGAGGTCATGATATAAGCTGAATGGCTGTGGAAGAATTGGTGTAGCTTTCATTCGAAGTTGCAGTACACCCTGGGGAATGTTTTGATCAAGTCCTCGCCTTCTGTATTCGACGCCAAGACGTCTATCAAATGCTCGAGTGATTGCACAACGGTGTTGCTCCCGATTGACCAACTACGGAAACCGTTAATGAGGTTTCGAGCAGGATAGGGGTACAGTACTCACCTGTTGCATGAGCGGGTCGGTGCATTGGGAGCTCTCAGAGAGCGCAGCGTAAATGGGTGTTGCGTCTCCGCTGTTCTGGCCGGGTTTGAGCATTCCAAGGACTGGAGGAAAGTCAATTTGATCGACGAAGGATATGTTGAAGCACGAACCTTGGACAAAAAGATTCTGCATCCACGCTTTCGCGATGTCAAGAACCACGTCACCCCCTTTTCCATTTGCAATGTGAAGCGCTACTGCTACGTATCGTTTGCCAAGGGTATGGGGTGCAAATTGTAACATTGCAAACAAAAGTTCATCGAGGCGATATTGCTTGTGAACGGCACGTAAGGCAGTGTGGTGCAAAGGAATGACGTTGGTCAGGACATCCTCGCAAAACGTCTCGGTCGTGCATTCGGGAGCTTCACTTTCGTAGATATCCCGGAATTCCTCCACAGTACACGATAGGATAAGGCAAGTTGAATGAAAGATGTTGTATTGGCTGTGAGACATGGCGGTCAGAGCGAAACCCCCCTTGCACGTCAGCGACTGAAAAAACCATCGCTGGCCAAACAATGCGCCACAGACTCGGGTTTGCGATGAGGCTGGAAAGTTATGACCAGAAGGGTGTGATGCACCCCGGACATAAGTCTACCATGGAAATATTGCTCATGGACTGCTCGGAAGTGGAGGCAACGAAACGATTCGAATCTGAAGAGAGCAACGTCGGTAGTTGTTTGGCAGCATCCTGGAGACCAAACTTGCCGGATCATCCCGGCAATGGGCTCTTCTCAGTTCGTCGTCGTGGCCTGACTCCATCGCTCCAGCCACTCTGACCTCTCGCCGAGCTAGCTAACGTACTCGAGTACACAGGGGTATCTCGAGATCGAAAATCATCCTCTGTACGGTCCGAAAATCTTCTGACGGTTTTGGTCCAAACCCTGCAGGGTGGCCCTCTCCATTTTTCGGTCAAACTTTCCAAACACGACCAGGACTTCTCGCTTAAAATCTCCCATGTTCAAAATCACAACCCCTCCAAAGTTCCCAGAAAAAAAGAAATACAGAACGAAACGCCCTCGTTATACGACGGAATCCTCTGGACAGCGATCAGCCTGAACTCGTGGGAAGAAATTCTAACCATCTCTGGGAGTAGCTGGATGATCATCCCGATAATCACCCCAACGAAAGGACCCCCTCACACGCCGGTTTTTGGCTTTCCCCCTTCTCCTCTCCTCCTCAGTGTAATGGCCCCTCGCTTGCTTATGCCGATCCAGCGCGTCCTGCCTTGTAGCCGTCAGCCCGCATACTTTGCATTCATGCCTGTCCTTCTTCCGGCGGTGATCTAGCCTCTCCAGGTGTTTCTTGAAGTCCGACGGGCATTTGCATTGTGTATTGCATAATGCCAAAGGGCATATCCACCATTTTTTCCCGTCGATAGTTATGGGGTCGATAAAATCCCGGAGATCGTCGACATCGAACTGTTCGAGGAGCAGGATGGTATTCAGACGGCCGGCCGCATATTCCCTTTTGATGCATCGCGACATCTCGGTGTGGTGATATTCGGGTTGTGGGGGTGGTGGTAGTATCGATAGCGGTGCGTGTGTGGGTAGACCGATGGTATTTGACAATTGTGCGGCGTTGTGCACCGCGTCACCACGCTCGAGCTCTTGCTGGATCGCCGTTCTCGTGATTCCTGGTGCATGAGGGTGATACCCTGGTGATCGAGTTGGCACCACTGGACGATGCGGTGATGTTGGCTCTAGGCTTGTTTGTAGTGCTGCCGTTGACGCCGAAGGTTGAGTGTTGTCGCTTTGGTTGCTGTGGTGCTGACCGCGCGATGTATTGCTGTAGTAATTAGGGAATGGTTGGTACCCAAGTGGCCAGGATATATCCCCGGCACTGCTTGGTACCGCACCCATTCCCGTTGCTGCACCCATATCCGCGATGGGTGCTGCATTGACATACCCGGCATACGACGTGGCTGGGAGGCGCGCGTCGTAACTTTCAGTAGTCATGTTTTGGTTATAATACTAGATATTTCGTATCAGAATTTGCGAGCAGAACAGTAAGAGACAAACGACGTACATCTTGAGCGGAATAATGCCATCGCGCGGCGAATTGGGCACTCTGATGGCCTTCCACCACCCCCCACGTCGGTTCATGCACAGTAGTCTGACTGTGCAGGCTGCTCGTAGCGTTGTACACCTAGAATGTATTGTAAACCTCGACGAAAATGTGAATAGAATAAATTGAACTTGCCACTTCGTTATGGTGATGATATTCTGAGCTATAATAATCACCATACCCAACCACATCGCCGGCACTCGATTCGGAGCGCTCTACCACTTGTGAGCATGCTGGCCGTTGCGTAAAGGCGCCGTAGTTCATGCCGAAGCCGGTGTTTGTAGCTTGACCGGCTGTGGATGTGGATGTTGTGTAGTCTCGCGCACTTGCGAGGTGGTATGGTCGAGCTTGACTCGGCACATGTGACGGGGAGGGGAGGACTAAGTTCTCTTCAAGTCGGGGCCTTACGAGGTGGTTTGGGGTCGACGAGGCCTACGAAAAAGACGAGAATAAAAAGAGATTGTTAGATATCATCAAGTTTGAGTGCCATGAAAAAGGGACTTTACCGCTGAATAAAGGGATGTGAGCCCCGTGAGGTCGAAGTCCCCTCGTTCAACCTCATCCATAGTGATCCCCTCAAAGATAGTCCAGCCGGTTTCGTCAATGAGGGGAGCAGGGAGTCGACGAGGACCTACAAGTGGGTTTGTAGGTCCTTGTGTATTGTGGTGGCCGTGGCGGGGTGCACTCGAGGACCTGGCCACTGGGAGGTCTTCGAGCCTTACCGAGCTGCTGGATGCTACGGTAGTGTCGACGGGGGGATAGCCGTAGTTGTTGAGCGCTGCGTGCGCTCTGGAGCCCCAGCATAGGGGTGGGTAGCCGCTGTAGGACGGCGTGGCCTCGACATCCGAGTCCTGGGGGAAGGTGTATGCGTTGGGAGACATGGTAGATGCGGCAGGGAGTGGTAGGTGGTTGGTTGAGGTGAAGGTGGGTTTGCGAGGAAAAAAATAAACAATGACTGCGAATTTCGGGGATGAAAGGTGTCAGGGATGGGAAGGCCTTAATGGGAGGTCGGGGTGATGCGATGCGATGGAGAGGGTGCAACCCATTGAAGGGTGCACAAGTGACTTGGGAGACGAATATCGGATAGGTTGAATGTATACGGGGTTTATTGTTTTACGGATATTTCAAAGAGGAGGTATTTCTTTGATAAATCGGTCTTCGTCACCTCGAGGAAAATATAGTCTCGAATATTTAATTTCTACTTTATCACCACCAAACCGAGGCAAGGGACCCGACACTGAATCTGTGATTTCACCGTTGAAGTGCTCAAAGAGTGCGTATGTCACCAGATGTTATTGTGTAAAAAGTATCTACCCTCGACGAGTCGACGAGTCAATTTCTTCTTTCAGCTCGAATTAGAGATCTGATGTAGGTGCCTTGAAGGCGGAGAGTGCGTTATATTTCCGGCTCGATTTATGTGAATGGGCTGTTGACAGAAAAAGGGGATCTTGGTGATTTCCCTAGCGATCGTCCTCGTGCTGACAGATCTGGGCGGAGTTGCTTTGGTGTGCATTTTTCGTCGAGCTCTCCTGGCAAGTTGGGGAGATCAGAATATCCGGAAAAGAGGGCGATCGTTCTCGTGATGTGGAGACCAACGACATGGTCCAGGGATTCGACCCGATTACAGAGGAGGCAAGGTGTAAAATGGTACTGGCGTCGATGTGCGTCCAGATGGGGAAAATGATGATATTCGATTTTTAAAAGTTTCGACAACGTCTTTGTCCCAATTATATAGCTGTTCAATTGTCACGATAGTACCCTTGTTTCCCGACCGGTTGAGGACTGGATTGGAGTCGGGATTTGTGCAGCTGGGCTTGGACCATTCCAGGGGAAATTGTGGTTGGGGTTGAGAACGCCGTTTGAGTTGCCGTGTTCTTTAACAGTCTTCAACGTTCGATCACCACGTCCTCTCTCAATCTGCTGACATCTCTTCGCCGGTTTTGCGTACAGTCGCCTGGATTTCGGGGGGAGGGAGAATTTACACCTTGCGACGTTGACGGGCAAGTGATGCCAATGCTCTGGCTATTTGATTCCGGCTTTCATGTTGAGAACTTGGGTCCTCGCTTTATTGGAGAAGAAAGCAGCCAACCTTTCGAAGAGCACAGTAACGAGGCCGGGATATAGGAACTCGCAGTCGGAGGAAGAAGTACACTGGACGACTAGGGTCAGAGTCTTACTTACCAGGCACAAGCTCGGTTCTCTGCTCATCTGAAAATTTCGGTCTCTAATTCAGGTATTTTTCTTCTCAAAGGTGTATAACTGCTAGGCTAAGTACATGTAAAAGGACTGGTGCGATGTGCGAGGAGAAAAAGGCGAGCAGTCGGCGTTCTGTTTTTGGAAGTGCCCGAGCCCTGCAGGGCTACCCTTGACATTTTCCGGCCAAACACGGACCCTCCCCATTGTAAAAAACGTTCAACATCCCAGACGCAAAGTCGCAAACGTTCAACACAACGACCAGGACATACGACGCTGCGTTGACCACTGCCCACAACGGGTTTTGATGAATAGCGAACTCGTGGGAACAATCTGAACGATAAACCCAACCTTTGTTCGGCGATGGGCATCGAGAGGCGAGGATATCGATGGCAAACTACGACCTCTTCGCCTCCTTCTACCCCTTCTTCTCCTTGGATCGCTTGATCATCCGTTCGAACGATGCTGGATCACCTGGGTACGCCTTATTCTAATGCTTTTTCAGTACGGCCTTGCATGCAAGCAGTTTCTGACATACCTCGCACGCGGCCTCGAGTGTATGATTATTCTTCGCATCCATATGCGTCTTCAAGTGTTGGCGAGTCTTTGCTTGCATCTCGCAACCTACTAGAGGGCACATATATCTTGCTTCCCCACCGGCGTCGACGATCTGTCGGAGGTACGGCCTGATGTCTTCAAAGGAGACGCCTTCGTACTGCTCCTTTTTTATCTGGTTGCCAGCCAGGACCGATTTTCGGATGCATTCAATTCGCTCGAGACGATCATAGGCAGGTGCCAGTGACAATGGTAGCAGCTGCGGAGTATGCTGTACCCGCTGATTGTCAGTTGATGGATGCTCGATGTCAACATCACGCACCGTGTTAGACACTCGAGCATATGGGTTGAATCTTGGTCCCTCTGTTCGTCGGTTGGGTCGATGTGGCGGTGCCTGTTCCAGATATTGGCCGGTGTGTTGAGGCGACGCGACCTGAAACGTCGAGGGCCCAGCAGTACTATCGTCGGGGTTGCAGTCGTTCTGGTTGTATGATCTATATGTGTTAGTGTATGGGAATGGTTGGTACTCAAGTGGCGGGGATATTCCCTCAGCGCTTCCTGGTACCAAACTCCTTCCCATTGCTGCACCTATATCTGCGATAGGTGCTGCGATTGTGGTGCCGTAGCCAGTTGGTGGATACGCACCGTCGCCTTCTATGACCGTATTATAGTATTGGTTGTGAAACTACATTTTTATAATCAGAATATGTCACGAGCATCATGAGAAAGAACGACGTACAGGCGCAGGCGCATATCCATACCCAGAGGCCGCAAGTTGGGCTTGTGGGCCTTCGAAATCTGCGTAGACGTGCGATATGGTTTGATTGTGAACGCTACTAGTAGTAGCAGACTCGTAGTACACCTAGATTTACCATGTAAGTAATTTGTAAACGGCGTGAATGATAAAGATTTGAACGTACTGTTTGATATGTGTCCTCGACGACGTTGCCGGCCTCCGAATCGTTGTAATTATCTTCCCAGTTTGACATTGACGGTTGCGTACTGTCAACGGGATATGTACTGTAGAAGTAAGGAAGTGGGGGCGCATCTACGAGGACATCCTCAAGATGTTCCAGTTGGGACAGTGCCGAGAATTCTGGCTTGGCTTCGAATTCGGGCGCGGTAGAGTTTTGTAGATCGGCTGGGACCTGTGAGGAAGACTATGTTTTAAAAAACCTGTGAATATAGTTGCGAGACAAGAATGAAAGCAACTTACTGGAGGGAAAAGGCAGGTGAGGTCAAATACCCCTTCCACTGCTTCCCAAAGAGTGGACCCCACCACGAAGTCGCCGTATACTTCGTAGAAATGGGGGGATGGTACCGTGTGTGGATAGAGCTCGACGAGGGGGTCTGTGACGTCGTTGTAGGGTGTGTAGTAGCCTGGAGTAGGCATCGTAGTGTACTCCGACTCGGGGTAGACTGGGTAGTAGGAAGAGGTCGAGGCGACGGCGTACATGGCGTGGTGGTGTGGTAGTACAGGTTGAAGGTGGGCGTGCTATGTGACTGCTAATTTTTTCGGGGGGACGTCCTACATCAGGGATGGGAGGACTTGATTTGGGCTATGGAATGATGCGACCGAATGGGCATGGGAGAGGGTGCGTCTAATTGAGGGTCCAGATGACTAGGAAGATGGATATGAGGAGGGTTCGTGTGCTTAGTAGGATATATTGATACATAATTTGGGATATGGGTGTCCCTTTTTCAAGCTTCAAGTTCACGACGGGCTGCCCAAGCCGAAAACCACAATTTGTGGTCAATGGTTATTGCTCAATTTTACGGTCACAGAATCGAACTGGGAATAACCGAAGTGTCTAACAGCACCCAGGCCAGATCTTTGGCCTGGGGGAAGCGGCTTGACATTATATTTGCAATGCAATATTTCAAGCTTAAGTTTCGAGGATGGCCGTGCCACCAACCGTGGAGAATTCGACCGCATCGACAAGTCACTCAAGCCGCCTGCTTTTTGAATCTGTCATGGTTTTCCTGGGGTCACAGAGCCCTTTTGTCTGGGTGTATATGGACGTAAAAAGTGTTCTGATGATATCCCTGGCTATCACACTCGTGTTGACATGCAGCCTTGCTTTGAGGGCGCATTTGTTTCAACTTTCCTGGTGACTCGGCGACATCAGAATACTTGGGAAATAGGGTAGTTGTCTCCGTGATCCATTTACCGACAATGGGGACCGAAAGTTCGTTTTGATTGAGCAGGGGAAACGTGTAAAATCTGCTTGGAAAATTGCTGTGTACGAATGTGGATCCAAATAAGGAAAATCGATAATATTCAAGATTTAACAATTTTGCAATTTGGTTGTGAGGTTCACTGCGGTCACTTTGGTGTGGAAGTACTGCTTTGGTTTCCCGACCGGTTTGTAAGTGGGTTGAAGCTCCCTTTTTGCAGTTTTGAGCTGGGGCCATTGAGGGTACCAGCGAAATGTGGTGCGCGGCATGCGGATCAAAAGCAGCCTCAAGTAGCCGGCCTATGGGCTCAAACGTTCGCTATCAACACAACTCTCGACGACGTTCACCCTTCCCCTTCAATAAAAGTGAAATTCTACAACTTCATCGTTGACCGACGAGTTCAGGTGGGTTTAACGAGAGTCGATGATGCTCTTGGAAGGGTTTTCCCTCTCACTTCCGCATTTTTGAGGTCATGGACCAGGTCAACATATTAGATAGTCGAAGTATACCTGACAAAGTAGAGTTCAGAGATGGAATATGGGGAATGGATCCGACAAAGCAGAAGGGCACGACCATGTCCTCTGAATTGGGAAGTGCCGAACCCTGCAGGGCTTGCGTCCCATTTTTCGGTCAAACATACCAAACACAACCAGAACATCTCGCTTAAAAACTCCAATGCTCAGAATCGCAAATCGCGAGGTTGAGTTTCGAATAACCAACTGAAATGACATCGACGACGCTATTCTAAACAACGGATTCTTCTGAAGAGTGATCAACCTGAACTCGTGAGAACGAAATCCCCGAACGCGAAGCGCTGGACGACTGAATTTGGGCGATGGGCATCGAAAAACAAGATAATCACCTCAACCTCGATAACGACGCCCGGTCGGACTTCACCCCAAGCTTCATCACCTTTGGTATCTCCGTCTACTTTTGTCGAACCTTTGGGCACGTATCTTGTGTCATCAGCATCTGGGGACGCCGTCTACCCTCACGCAGTTCTTGAGAGTAGTATCCCGATGCCTTGAAGTACAGCATCATCTTCAGTTGATGGTGGTGAGGAGGGCGATGGCAAAGGGGTATGTGGCAGTAGTCTGTCGCTGTGTTCTGCACACTCACGCTTTCTCCCCGGCTCAACCAGTACGGTCGGTTTTGGCATGTAGGGCTGATACCTTCCTCGCCAGCTTTGTTTTGGTTGATGCGCTCGTGTTCCTCTTTGTTGTAACAGTGCCCGCGATGTCGAAGACCCCGCTTTGTGGTTTAATAGGCCGCTGTCACCTTGGTTGTCTGATTTATTGGTGTGATTTATTGGGGACGGTTGGTTCACAAGCGGCCGTGATGTTGCTTCGGCGCGTCTTGGTACCATGCTCGTCCCCGTTGCTGCACCCATATCTGCAATCATGGGTGATGTTGTATATCCGGCTAGACACATGTTGTAGCCTTCCATAGCCACGTATCGATTAGAATTGTAATCCTGGAGTTTTTCATTAGACGTTGACCTTGCCATATATCAGAAAGCATGAATGACGAACACTTTGTGGGGAATTTCCAGAGGCCGTAGGTTGAGTATCCTTCGGGATTCCTACTCCTCCCCAACTATAGCCGTGCGGAATGGGCCAACTATCTACGCTCCCCGTGCTGTCGTCATTGTATGCCTAAAAATATCATGTAAATGTCCTCATCGTAACGTGAATGGAAACAAAATGAACCCACTATTTGATTTCCGTCGTGGTATTCCAAACCACAATTGTCGTCGTAGTTGACATCGCCGTTGGTGCTCGAGCTCTGGGGCTGTTCTTCTGGTGCTGGCGCCGACGTTGCCAGCGGTGGTTGGTTGGCGGCTTGAGTCCTGGCATTGGCTTTTGGACAGTTGTGAATTTGATTGAGTGGAAGCTCATTCACAATGTCCTTGGCCGGGTCCAGGTGTTTCCAGCTTCGCACTGGGGACTGTGATGGGGCAGGGTGGGCCCTCGTATCGACCCGGGACCCAGAGACGTCTTGTGGGTCTGCTGGCACCTGCGAGGCCGATGGAAAATAAAAGGTACATGTATTGTTAGGTAGAATTAGATTTTGGGAAAGGAAAAAGAGACTTACCCTCGAGGATGAGGACGCGAAGTCCTCTTCCGATTTGAATATGGTGGTGGCACTACGAGATGCCACAGCGGCGCCATAAGTGGCGTCGTGTATTCCCCCTACCCAGTAGGGGGATGGGTTGTAGGAGAAGGGATTTGACTCCCTTTCGAGGTCGCGGTGTGTGTATGAGGCACTGGGGACGGGGGTGTTGGGGGACATGGTTGTGGTAGTATGGAGTGAAGGTGTGTTTGCTTAATTGTGGTTGGTTCCCTTGCAAGGTCCGTTTCAAGGTGGTGGCACTCACCGGCTGATTTGACGCGACGGTAGACAAAGCTCGAGGCTCCATAATTGGTGAATAAGAACAGGGCTATTGGGTGGTAGATCTCGTGCAGTATGTTGGAACACCAACCCCCTTGTGCTCAACAGACGAGAAGCTCTATTTTCCGTCGAATTTTGAGTTGCGAATTTCAAGATCATTAAATTAAGCCTAGGATAATTCAACGTCTCCATTTACTTCTCATCCTGGTGATTCGACTCAGATCTGCCGTCTAATTTCTTCAGACCACGATCCAACCCGGGAGTGTGACAATTCCTGCCGTGATATCGACGAGTCAAACTCTTCTCGGTAGCCATATTTTTTGATCTGAATTTGACGCCCTGAGGGCAGGGAACTCTTTGTATCTCTAACTGGATTGAGCTGAATGCGCGGCTGACGGAAAACGGACACCTGATGATATCCCTGGCCATCACACCCGTGTTGACAGACGGAGCAGCTTTGCTGGTCCATTTCTTTCGAGCTCTCCTTGTGACTCGACAGCATCGGAATATCCAGATAAGAGGGTGGTTGTCTCCGTGATGTCCACATCAGACCTGCCGACCCAGAATCTGCCTTGATTGAGCAAGGGGAATGTGTTGAACTCGTTGCCGAACTGGCTGTGTGCGGGTGTGGGTCCCAATCGGGAAAACAAATAAAATTCGATATTATATCATTTCTTCAACACCTCCGCCCATTTAACTGGTTCAAATAGTCATTGTGGTGCTTGTTTTGCTTCCCACCTGGCTGAGAAATGGATTGGACTCGACCTTTGTCTGTTTGAGCTTGGGCCCTCTGTCCGGCGAATTGTGGTACACGACCAAAAACAACCCCCGATTTTCCGCAAGCCGGATTTCCCTCGATTCGACCTAATTTTCCTCTCAAAGGCCCAAATATTCCGATCATAATCACCTAGGCTTGGGAATGGAGGATCGTCGTATTTGGACAAGCGAGCTTGAACACTGATTTCGGCTCTAGACCTGGACAACCCTAATCAACAACGTTTCGCGGCAGTGTCCATTGCGAGTCATTCAGATCTCGTTTACCTTCTTCAGATAAACGGGAACAGAGTTTCAGGACACACCTTGAAGGGTTGACTTAAGGCCCAATCCCCTACCGCACTTAGTCAGTATTCGAGCGTTCATCTCGCTCCAAGCAGGGACTAGCTAAGCCCTCATTCAGCTCTCGAATAAGGAAATTAAAATGTGCTTACCGATTTGAATAGGTTGAAACTCTTGTATCTGTAGTTCGCACCCCAAATCTCGAGCTGTTCGAAGGACCAAAAGGGGAGGATATTTTTTATGAACCATTCTCTTGGCGGAACTTGATACAAGTAACGATGCCAGTGAGTGGGACTAACTCGCATAGTGATATCGAGATATGGCTAAAAGAGCTGAGATGTCAATGGATGGGACGTATTGAATTATAGATACCTTTGGCGATCTACCACGGTCCACAACGGAACTCCTTCCCCACACCGCTCGCTCGATCCGTTTCGCTTGAAAGGTCTTCTTCTATAGTAGGCCTACCGGACGAGGCGACTGCGAACGACCCCTTGTTCTCTTTGAAATGGATACCAGCCGGTCGTGATCCTGGGTGGATGGCGAAACAACAAATCAACGGGTCACCGGCAACTAGCCGGGGAATCCAACTGAAAACGCTCACCAAATTCAGCAAAGCCGTGATTATGAGCTGAAGTTTTCGTTGAGGAAAAGCCAAAACACTCAGCATACACACCGTAATAATATTTGACAGTAAAAGTGACATCGAGAGAAACAAGTGATCTAAATTCTAGTGCAAAGGGTCGAAGTCGTGGGAATGACGCGCCGACATCCCCTTCGACACATCCGTCAGTCGCCCCGATGGTGGGCGCGATAAGAATATGTTCCTGATCATTTCCTTCGCCGACTTCTCGTTCGCATATCGACATGACAGAGAGCGCCTCTCCGAGTGCTTTTTCAAACCGTCAGCCCTGGTGTAGCGCTTTGGACACCCTTCACATGCATACTCTGGCTCGCGGTGATCAAGCCTCAGAAAATGGGTTCCCAGATTCGCGCGGGTATCCGCGACGTGATCGCATCCGATTAGGAGGCAAGGATATCCCCCTTTCGATCCGGGATCCTGAGCTTCCACCCATTTCTCCATGACTCTTACCCCGAATCTCTGCATCTGGGCCTTGCTCAGTGACCGAGGAGTGATGCAGGTACCAGGAGGAGGGGGTAAGGTCACTCTCTTTGGGTTCCGGACAGGTTGTATGGTGGTAAAATCGGAAGTCGGGACGCGAGCGCTTGTGGATTGCATGGGTGTCATTCCCGAATTCGATGTATCGTTGTGATTTGTGGTGGGGAATGGCGTTGTCGCAAGTGGCCAGGAAGTATCCTTGGCACCACTCTGGTTGACCACCCTTCTCCCTACAACACTCGTATCTGAGACGGATGTCACATACTGAAAAAGCGTAGCATACGTACACTCTCCATTCGTAGGATACCTTTCCGCCATGTAGGCTGCGTTGTTGACCTAAAACCCATGAATCAGGACCATTCTTTCATTCCATCGAGAGCGGCGCTTACTGGTCGACTTTGATAGAACCCTGACACTGAATGTGGAATACAACCGTTGTCGGACTGGTGATTACGGTGCAAATATTGCGAATTGTACGGTAACTGGTCATGTCGTTAGTCTTTGTGCCGATGCGATCAAGTGTGCTCGTACCGATAAATAAACGCGGTCGTCCCCTGAGTCGAGAGTTGAGTATCCTGAACCTTGGTATGACGCGTGATGAGATTGGCTGGCGAGTGGGAATGGGGCGGGTGTCTCGTCTAATTGAATAAAAAATGGTCTAACCTGTGCTCGAGAAGTAAGAAGTGGATAAACGGTATAAAAGATTACATACCCGTTGACTTTGGCTGGGGTATGAGGCGTAAGTTTCGACGTTGGGATACACGAAATGCTCCGGCTCGATGACGACTTGAGGCCCTGTGTACGTTGTCGATTCTACGGTATGGGTCTATAGCTCGTTAACATGCATGACAGTTTTGAATGCGGCGAGGTGCATAATACCATGTGGAATGTGTCCCGACGAAGTTGTAGAGTATCTGGGGCATGTGTTGATATGAAGTTCGTGCCGAATGTGTTCGTTGAAGGTACTGGCAGAGCCCCAATGATTGGTAGATTCGGAGGTTGTGAGAACCTCTGGTCAACTGCGGGCTGGGGTTGGTTCGAGATTGACGACGGCCAATGTGAAGGGATCCGAGCGTACGGCTGGAACCTATTTGACCGGAATCCCGTCGTGGTCTGAGCTTGTGAAGGAGCTTGAGTGGGAGTGTTCGAAAGCATATCAGGGGGATGGCTTGTATGCGGTCCAGCGAGTGGTTGGCGGATGTGGTTGGCGGTGAAGAATTCAGACGACGAGGGCGACATAGCGGAATGATTTTGCGTGATGAGGTGGTTAGGCTAGACGTGCGGATTATTTGTTATATATAACCATATTTTCTTCATCCCTTAATCCGTCCAGAGGGGGTCCCCAAGTATCCAGGTTTCAGGGACTCGATGGGTGACTAGAAGAGATGCGAGTCGGGGTTATCCATTACCACAAACAAGCGCCTGATTGGAAAGGAATGTTATTAAACCCAAGGACGTCGGCTACGGCCCATTATTTGGACCCTGCTCTTGCCAACTCCGCGATTTCCGTAGTTTGACGGGAGAGTGGTGAGGTTTTGATTGGCTTGGCCCTGGAACCAACCCTAGGAACCAACCAAAGTGTTTCGAGCCGTGGATAATACGGGGGGTTTTCGGGATGACAAGGGCCTAGAAAGAGGGCTTTATCGAAAACGCTATACGTGATAGTTCAACTCAATCTCAGATACTCGGTGAAGAAGAATCAGGAAAGAGATACTTCACAACGACATCTAGAAACTATGGGTTTTTGTTCGCTTCCCTGACAAAGAACATATTTTCGTGAACGAACATGGTGCCATTACGTTTTTTGCTCGTTTGAATTTCGAATTGTGGGAGAGTCCTCGCTGCTATCCAACTACAGCGATGCGCGTCCCGGTACAATATTCAAGCACCTCACACCTCGTGAACCTCGTCAGTGATCATGATTCTGAAATTGTGAACACACAGGTTAGGAAGCCTTTCAGAGTGGTTAATAAGACAGATACGTACAAAATAGGCGGCTCGGACTTGTCGCCATCCTTTACTCGCTCTATCGACCGCCAACCGGAGAAAATTTTAGTGCAAGCAGCAAGCGGGTGTTTGGCAATGTCGGTGGAACCAAACTTGCCAGATTAGGTTGCACCCTGCAGGGTTCTCCATTTTTCGACTTACCCAGGCCGCTGCTCCCTCAACCAACATCCGCGCTCACAATTGCCAGGCGCAAAATCGAAAATTCAAAATAAATTCAACGGAAGGACAAGGACATGAGTACGAAGCGGGTGACACAACAGATTCTAATGGACAGCGAACTCGTGGGAAGAATAAGAAGGACAAACCCCAGCTGTCGCTGCACTGTGCAGACGGTGGACATCGAGGGCTCCAAAAGATCGACCTGGGTAACGAACGACGAGCTCTTCGACTCGCGTCAGGCCCTTTCATCGCTTTCATTCTCGTTTCGAGTCGGTAAAGGTTCAGTGTTTCGGTACGCAGTCCTCTTCTGCTGCGCATTTGCTTGATGACGTCCGATAGCGCGATCTGCGTTCACGAAATCTCTTCCCGGCTGGATCCCCATGTTGGTTGCCCCCGACGAATAAGGGTGGTACCTTTCTCGTCGGGTTTCCGCTCTCTGTTGGTGCTGCAGTGCTGATCCATGCACACCCACTCGCCGTGACAGTGCTAGCCATGACGTCGAAGGCTCGGGACTTCGGTTGTCGAGGTAGCTCCTACCTTGATCGTATGATGTACGGGTGTAATCTTCTGGGAATGGTTGGTATCCAAGTGACCAGGAAATTTCCTCGGCGCTGCTTGGTACTAGACCCATCCCCTTTGCTGCATCCCTATCTGCGATGGGTCCAGCCATGACATATCTGGCGTCCGACACGGTTGATAGACGCGCGCCTTGGATAGCCCGATGTTGATTATAGATCTAGAATATATTTATTAGACTCTTGACAATCGCGAACGCCAAATAAAAGTGACATACAGTTGGGGAAACTTGAGTATAATGCTCATACGTCGTGGCCAGTTGAGCCTCCTGCTGGGCTCCTCCCCACGTGGATCCAGGCGCACATGTTTGATCGCTCGCGCTACTAGTACCAGACTCGTTGGCGGTGTATGCCTAGAGATACAAAGTAAATATATTTACCATAACGCGAACGAAGAAGCAGGACATACGATTGGATTGACGCCATTGATGACATATCCTGACCCGCAGGTGTTGTCCTCAACTGTGTCGCCGATGCTTGCATCGTCGCACTCCCCCTCATCGGATGTGGATGTCGAATCTAAGTCATCTGTAGGGGGGTACAAATGAATTTGGGAGAGGGGTGGTGCGTTCGCGAAATCGTATGGCTTTTTAGGCTTTTTAGGCCTTTTAGCTCGATTTTCTTTGGGTGAAGTTTTCGACCGGGTGGAGACGCCTCGTCTGTCTTCGACATAGCACCCAGAGGACTCTTGGGCGTGGGCAGGGATCGTCGAGGGCACATTCTATAGTACGAGATCAAAAATAAAGTCACCAACTTCATGGAGGAGACGAGAAATATGGGGACCTACCACGGGGACTGGTTTTTGGTCTGCGGACTCGGGAAATGGGTGCTGAAGAGGTTCAGCAGCCGCGATTGACGCGTTGTACGTCTGGTGGGTATAGCCACTGTATGGGTCGGATAAACCGGGTGGCCCATCCTCGCCGAGTGTAACTGGGCCGCTAGAGGCCACAGCATCACTGTTGTAGGCGTATATAGAGTCGCCTCTGCCTTCCATCCCTTGACCCCAACCAAAACTGGGGTGAGAGTCGTGCGCGTGGGGCATAGCGGACAGGGGCTCGGAGTCGAAGTTGAATTCTGTGGGGCTGTGGGTGCTCGGAAGGTTGAAGGACATGGTAGGTGGAGTGGTCGAAGAAAGCAAAAATAAAGTGAGGCATGCCACCAAAGCCTTGTGGGTTGTGGGATGTTGATGTCAGGGAGAGTAGGCCCTTTCAGGAGGGTATTTCTGTCGACATTTTAGGGTGCAACGTGTATAATAAATTCGATTCGAATTTGTGCCTCAAGGTATGTGACTCGATGCAAATTTTTGTGGTCTAATTACTTATGTACTCTAAAATGGGGATGCCACCAGTTGTGGTCGTTCCGGCAACGTTTACGAGCGAAACCCACCGAGCCCCAGGCAGTACAGTACTATCTCGTGTAACCGTCCTGAATACAATAAAATCTTTGTTTTCATAGCTGGGTAAATGACCACCGTGAAAAGGGTATCGGGTGATACCCGCATTGACAGAGACCGTTCGCAGATTGTCCGATTTTTTCGAAGTCGCCTGGTGGCTCCGTGGTATCAGAGTACTCGGAGACGAGGGTCGTCGCCTCCTTGATGTATGTGCTAGTGATAGGAACCAGAACGCCGGATCGATCAAGCAAAAGGAAACACGTAAAATTCGTTGCTGAAGTTGCTGTGTACAGAAGTGGGTCCAAACAGGGATTAAAATTAAAATCAATATCTCGACAGTTTGCCGACTACTATCTCACCTCTATGCATCCAGCTAAGTGTAATAGTGCCACCCTTGTTTCCCGACGGGCGAAGAAGTGGCTTGGAGTTATGATTTGTGGTTTTGAGCACGGACCCTTTGTACGACGAATGTGGACCAGATCACGAAATCTGAGTTGCCACTCCGATGGCTCTCACTAGTACCCCCCATTTGGCCACCACGACCTCGTCAGTGTAATCTGAATATAGTCGCCAGGGCTTTGAGACTGAGAACTGTTCGGTAGCCTTCGAACTTTGCACCCCAAATCGAATCGAGGGAGGACTCATCAAAATAGAGGGGAACAGTTTTATTGATGGCCAACCAACCTGATGCGACATAACAGGATCAGTCCTCATTTGGTTCTTTGTCTTCAATTTCGCACCTCTCGCTGGCTCTCAGACTCACCGAACTGCCATATCGACGAGGAAAAAGGGTAGGTGCGCAGCACACAGACTGTAATGGGGCCACAAGTCGTCGGGAGAATGTGACCTCGGCAATTATCATACTGACCTGAGGCATGATTATATTCCGCAGTCTGAATGGTATTCACAAACGAGAAATGTGAGAAATGTTGGAAGCCGGGATAGCAAGTAAATACCAGGAGATCGGAGGAGGCAACTCAGGCACGTAATAAAGGGGTCAAGGTCGTGGGAATGACGGTGTCAAGGTGCTCGACGCTTTCGTTTCCGGTACTGATTGTGATCCTGATCAAATACCTTCGTGATATGTTCTTTGGTTGACCTCTGGTTCATCCGAGAGCCTGTCTTCGAGTGCTTCTTCAGGCTGTCTCGGCGCATTGTTGCTTTGGGCACCTCTCACACTTAAACTCTGGGTCCTTGTGATCCATCTTTAAGCGGTGGTTTCCCAAGTTTACACGCGTTCGGCAACGTGGGGACAATCGATGAGGAGGCATGGATACCCTATATCTGAACCAGAACCCTGCGCAGCTACCCACCATGCCATCTCTCTGATCGTGAGCGATCGAGGTGTGATCCATGATCCAGCGAGAGGGGTAGAGTCGTGCGCTCCTTTTGCATATGTGGTACTTGGTTTGGGGCGGCATTCGACAGTGGTGGATCGAGTAGGCATTAACCCCGAATCCGATGTATTGGGGTGATTCGTTGGGGGGAAAGGTGCGATTGCGAGTGGCAAGGAGCTATCCTGGGCGCCCCTCCAACTAGATGACCTTCCCCCTGCCACATCGGTATCTGAGATGGGTGTTATATGCCGAATATACGTAGCCACGATGCCCTTGTATTCGTTTGTACATATGTTGACATCTTCATACCTCGGGGAAACGGAGGGTGCATCGTCGATCTACATATCTCAAATCAATATTTTACTTTTCCCATACCATCAAACACGATGCTTACTGGTTTACTCGGATAAGGACCTGATGCTCGGTTTTGGGGCCAGGCTTTCGTGAGCTCGAGTGGGCGAATATGGAATGCCTTGTCCTGGTCTTGATTTGCAACACATCGTGCATTGTGGTAGGGCTGGTGTCGTTCGTTAATCTGCTACGATGAGAACGATTGGTTTCATACCATCGAAGGAACTCGGTTGTTCCATAGCCAAGGACCTGAGTAGCTTGTATCTGGGAGTGGTGTGTGGCTGACGTCGTGGGACGAGCTTGGGGGTGGCAATGTAGTGGAATCATCCTTGTACTGAGCGAAAAATGGTCCAGACTACGCTCGAAGTGGTTGATGAGATGAGGAAACCATGACAAAGATATTGAGCTCGTGCATACCCATTTGTTTTGGTCAGGATACGAGATGTATGTCTCGCCGTTGGGATAAACCCAAAACTCTGGCTCGGAAGGGGGAGGGCCTACGTGTATCGTCGTTAGTTTATATGTACGAAATAGTGATGGAAATAGTCACATGAAGTCGTTGAGGATGGCACTCCAACAACAGCTATAGGTTGCAGAAACCTTTGGCTAGCGGTAGACTGGGGTTGGTTCAAGCCGGACGATGAACGACCCAGCGGGGGGACTCCGGCGTATGGATGGAATCTGGAGTTTGTGGTTTGGGATGGAGAGTGATTTTCGTCCTTCAGATGCGTCGGGGTGTTGGATGGCATTGAGAAAGGGTAACTCGGCCGGGAATCCGGTCGTGTAGTGCAGTTGCTGGTGAGCATGTAGGAGGACGAGGACATCACGACGAAAAACGGCGGTATGGTGGGGTTGTGAGGCTAAAGGCGTTGGAGGGTTTGAGGAAAAAGGTTAACACCGGTTAATGGTTGTCCACAACTATGAATATTATTTGCTTCCCTGTTTTTTTGGCCCCCAACTAACGCGAACAAGTCTTTCCTTATTTCTCAGCGTTTCAGGGTATGGGTTCGTAAAATGACTGACTCGAAGACTTGTGGCCCGGTTGTCCATGCGCGTAAATAAGCGCCTGATCGAGAGGGTGTGTCGTTCAAATCAAGGACTGAGGCAGCCATGATTCAGGCTGGCTGTCCGTTGTTTGGGCGCTGGTCTGACCAACTCCGCAATCCTGGTACCTTGATGGGAAGGCCAAACTCAGTGCGAGGTTGAACAGCTTTGAACCCGAAACAGGATGGTATGTAACCCCGTGGTTCAGGCTTGTGTGCATCAAAGCGACGCGGCGGAAGCGTGTTGGGGTGACGTTCCTTTCGGGATTCTCGAAAACACAGATTTACCTGTTCACAGATAAGCCAGGGAACCGTTTTATTAAACCCCTTACCTCAACACCACCCTAGCCAAACCGGCACATTGACAGCGACCACTTTATGCCACTCCGTTTCCAAGTCATTCTTTCAAACAGCTGATTAAGAGTCCCAGTAGGTCGATATCAGCCGTAGTCGTTGCAAAGTCGTATGATACACTGGTCTGCGAGACGGCAGTTCGGGATGTGCGAGCCAAGTCCGTAAGATCTTCATGGCTGTCGAGTTCAGAGAATATCCCTTGCAGGAGTTCATTTTAGTGAGGAAGCACATCGAAGTCGTTGCAAATCGAACGTGTCGTTGATGTTGTGGTGGAGTTCGGTTACGGAAATCGGGCCACGATGGTCCGTGCGCACGGCCAACAATGCGAAGACTCATACTACAATTTTATTTACTACGCAAAATAAAGGGGTCTAATTTATCACTGTTCATGAGAGAAAAGTACAGTACTAATACGACTATGTAGGGCGCTGATCATCAAAAATCATACGTATAAATTCATAAGGGTCCAAAAAATAGGCATAATAAATTCAAAAAGGGTGGCTTTACCAGCGAAGAAGCGTGTAGAGATTCTCATGTTGCCGTATCAGCCCTAAGCTGCGTTCATCGGCATCTTGGCCTTCTTGGTCCTCCTGGGACTAGCTCCGAGTTCACCTCCACCTTCATAGTCTGGGGAAAATCGCCTCTTCTTTCGCTGCATCTTGTCGAGTTCCCCGTGATAGTCATGGCTGTTTGAGACCCGAAGGTTTGCTTTGGTGACATAAGTTGGATCGACGACAGAGACTTTTGTCGGGTGTCCGATGGTTTCCGCAGATTGAGGATTGGCGACTGTGGAGTCCTCTCCGAATCGATACGCAGCGCCTTGGGGCTGAATATAACTCCTCTCGAGAGCCTGGAGATTTTCATACGTGAGGGGGGCTGAGGGAGGTAGAGTTGGTAGCGTCATGCTCGAAGTTTGATCGTAGACCGAAGAACCAGATACGCTCATCGGCAAACTAGCCTGAGGTTGCGCCTGCGCGAAGTTGACGTGATTATCTTCTGCCACCTGCAACTGGGGATTGGTGGCATAAGTGTGATCGTCGTACACACTGTGGTCTGGCTGTGTGGTGTCAAGATAGACGCGTTCTTGTGAGTACTTGGCAGTGAGCTCAGGTTATCGCGATGAAACACATACCATTTCGAGATAATGACCACCTAGAGCTGGAGCGCCTCCGGGGAAAGTATCAACATCGTAGCTATGATACAGGTTTGGAGCGTTGGGGTCCACAACCTCGTCGTAGTATCCAACTGGATTGGTGACATTGGTATTAATGCCTACGTTTCCGTGCTGATGTGCATGCTCAAGAAGATACTATCGGTCCCATCAGTTGGTGGGTTCATCGAACGAAGATGGCGACGTACCTGGTCGGGATTTCCGACTTGATCTTCAGCCGTGGCCAAGAACTCTTCGATGCAATAATAGCAGTAACAAGTTTGGCCGGAAGCCGCGACGCAACGTTCGGGTTGATGATCTACGTTTGGAAGGGCCCCGATGACGGGTTCAGCCTGCTGCACGGGCTGAGGTGCATCGTAGGCGAATTCCATTCCGTGAGGGACATAAGGACTGCCACCAACGGATTGGCCGTACTGACACTCGATGGTGTTGCGACGGTATTCGACGGTATCAAAAACATAAGGGTGTGGACGAAGAATCTGCCTGCTGAAGGAGATCTGTACGGAATTAAAAGTATAACGAGCTCGCTGCATGCTCGAAGGAGTAGTGTGAGGTCGACGGGGAAGGAGGTTGGGGGGGACACTCAGTCATCCAAGAAGAAATGCGTCTCCTTTTAAATGAGAGAGGGCCCTCTTCAAAAAGGATTATCTTAGCTACTAGTCGCTCAATGGCAAAGCGCGATATCAAATTCCACCGCGACGTACCATAGAGCATAGCACGGCCCATGCACACCGCGAAGGACATTGAGGATTGTTAGAAGTCCGAAGAATTGGGGTGGATCCGAAAGACTTGTGCCATGCCAACTTGTACGCATGGACTTCCATTGGGAGACGTCAAAGCACGATACGGGTGCGGCAAAATCTGTGGCTGATATCGTTCGAGTTGGCGAAGTGCCCTGTCGGCGAAGTCCAACTCCCTTCGACCGTGAGTCGGTTGGCGAAGTGGTGAACATTTGAACGTCTACAACGGTGGAAAAGGATGGGGGCTCAGTGTTACCCTCTGTTACTGGATGGTTGGGAATCATGCAATGCGCCTGACACGGCCGGTGTTCTTGTCCAACACGTGTTGTGTTATCCCCATAAGAGAGTGAAAGCAACCCCGCAAAGATCAAAATTTACGGGTTTCAGAATACCAGCAGAATACTAAAGAAAGGACAAAGACAATCGTCAAGATTCCCTCGCTTAGGGAAGAAGGGAAGAGGAGAAAAGGGGCTTACAAGTTACAACACGCTCTGGCACCAGGAATCACAATCGAGTCAGCCGAAAGCAAGTCATTTACGGCGAAGCTTAAGCACCATGGCCACTGATTGTTCGTGGTCGCGCATGGATTGCGATAGAACAGCCAAAGCGCCTTTGGAAGGGGGTGGAACGGCAGTTCCGCCTACTAAACGATGGTCGTCATCTATGGATCTTTTGCGGGACTGTGTGGTGTGCTTGTCATTTTGGGAGACTGAGCTCATTAGCAGCGAAAAAGTTAACGTCGAACGTTGAACCTCGTATCGT
Source organism: Pluteus cervinus (assembly GCA_004369065.1). Lineage (NCBI taxonomy): Eukaryota > Fungi > Basidiomycota > Agaricomycetes > Agaricales > Pluteaceae > Pluteus > Pluteus cervinus. The sequence goes on from ML208370.1 coordinate 41,290, forward strand.
TGCAAGATAACGTTGGTGCTGTAGGACTAAGTGTTGGTAGTCGAAGGCAACAATTGGTGTTGACCCTTGTTCGGTTTGATGCAGATGGTCCGTGCGCAATTGTTGGAAGTGAGATCGGGTGAATGATTGACGGAATCTATACAAGCCATATCCTTATATATCTACATTTACAATACAAAATATGGAGATATAACTATCACTTTCCGTGATCTAAGTTACTGGTGTAAGAATGGAAGCAGATATAAAAGGAAAATCTACTGTGCTTTCGAAAGGCCTAGTGACTACGCTTTTCCAAAGCCGAGTACACTTTTCTAACAAGTACTCCACGCGACGCTGAAGTCAGATGATTCTGGCAGTACACGTTAAAAGTTATTGCAAGAAGGGGAAAGAGACACAGGAGCAGAACATCCTGGGCTTTCTGCGTCTGCGTCCCTTTCCTCGTCTTGCAAGAACCTTTGGCGTGTAGCCCCAGAACATCACATCCCCCAATTGCGCTTTGGTGAGCGAGTTTGGAGCGATATTATCTTGTGCTATTAGCTGGGCGTGATGGCCAGTGTTCGGACTGG
>ML208370.1:42366-96142 GCA_004369065.1 Pluteus cervinus
CGCCAAAAATGTGCTTTAAAAACATATTATTTAGTTAACAGCCTGCTCATCTGAGCAGTGCTGCAGAGAGTGCATGGACGTACGATGATGAGCGGAACGTTAACGGGGTCCATGCGGCTGGGTTTTTTGTTCTTTGTGCGGAGGGGAGTGACGATTCGAGAACAGAAAAGGCCATCTAGTGTGACTGTCCATGCGAGGTATACAATCGAGTGCGGCGGAAAAACATCAAAGTGACGGTGTATCCGAACTGGTGGAAGGGGATCAGAGTCAGGGAGAGGCCTTCGCACGTCGCAAAATACAAAAAAACAAGGGGTTTGGAACATCCTAAAAAGTGAACAAAGGGACAAGAGTAAATGTTAACTTTGCACTGACGAAGATACCGAAGCGGTTTCGGATAAGTCCCCCTTGTTCGTGCAATTGCAGGAGGAGTCATAGTTCCCAACCCTCATCGAGGAAGTCTCCCTACGCAATGGCTGTTTATTTCCGTCGTGGTGCGTGAGGAGGGGGACATCCAGCCACCAAAAAGTCACTGGGGAGGCGTGAAGGACTCTCGAGAGCTTGTGGTGCTCAAAGCTCCATAATTCGAATACCAGCAGTTACAACTAAGCCAGCCGAAAGCCAGTGATTTACGGCGAAGGTTAAGCACTACTCAATTGTTCGTGGTCGCGCATGGTTTGCGATAGAACCGCCAAAGCGCCTTTAGAAGGGGGGTCGAACTGCAGCCTGTTCCTCCGACGAAACATCGTTTGTGTAGGGTTTTGTGCTATATCGTCCCGTCGATTTGGAAGCTCGAAGAGCTCACTTGCAGGGAAAACGTTGGACCTCGTATCGTTGCGAGATAGCGTTGGTGCTGTGAGCCTAAGTGTTGATATAACGTTGATAGTCGAAACAATTGTTGACGCGTGTTCGGTTGGATGGTCCGTGCGCAATTTCTACATCGAACATGCATATTGTATATTCACATCTACTATACTATGCAAAATAAAAAGATAAAACTATCATTGTAAGTCTGTAAGGATGGAACTGGTGTTGCCTCGGAAGAGACACAAGAAATACAAATAGAAAAGACGAAAAATCTAGTGGCTTTCGAAAGGCAACTCCACGCAATGCTGAAGGCGAGTTTGCAAGATCGATTTTAACGCGCCTTCTTCCCCTTTGTGGTTTTTGTGAACTTTTTAGACTTCTTCTTGGGCGGTGAAGCCTCGACTTCAACTTCGCCATCCAGGGAAAGATCCCTTTTCCTGTTGACATTTTCGTCGGCGAGCTCAGGCTGCTCCTGGACAATCTGCTCCTGTGCCTGTTTCCCCTTCTTGCAATGGCCTTTTACGTGCACCGCCAGAACGTCGCGTCTCACAAATAGGTTTCCGCATCTCGTACACTCGTAAGACTTGTTGCGATGATCCTCTTTCTCAAGGTGGTTCTTCAAGATTCCACGCCCTTTGAGTAATGAAGTGCAACCGATAAGAGGGCATGGGAAAAGTCCGTCTTCCTTTCGAGGTGAAACTCGGCCACTGACATTCGTCGGGTCTAAAGCCTGCAGTTGCGATTTGGTGAGCGAGTTTGGGGCAATATCATCACCGTGAGGAGGTTGAACAGGACGCGTAGAGCGTCTTGCAAGCGCGTTCGGATTATTGTCTGTGAGAGGAGGACCGTCACCGTTGCTCGTAGATTCAGAGTCACCCATGGCCGCCTGGGGCTGGGGTGGTCGAGCGTTGGACGAATCATCTCCAGTACTCGCCTCATCTGAGTATGCGACACCGAACTTTGCTCCCCGGACGAAGTATACTATCCCGGTGAAGTTCTCGAAGCCTTCAGGCCACGGGAACATGTGCGGGGGGTTGGGATTGTCGTTAACAGGTAGGGACACTGGGCCTGCAAGCGCGTCACTAGTACCGGCGAAGGGTTGGGGACGGGGGCCAGCAGGTTGGATAACGTCGGGTTGGGGGTTGTCAGATGGACGTGGCGCCCCGTTGAGGACTGGGGATTGTGCGGGGTCGAAAGTATTGCGAGGGTTTTGCATATTGGCTGATGAATTACGAGGATGAGGGTGGAAGAAAGCTGAGAGAGAGAGTTGGCCGTTTTAAAGGAAGGAAGCCTCGATTTATATCGACAAAAATGCGCTTTAAAAACATAATATTTATTTAGTTAACGGCTTGTGAGCGGTGTGACGAGTACATGGACGTACCATAGTGGTAGAACGGAGTCCATGCGGGAGGTTTAGCGAGCTCGAGGGGACGGGGCGTGACGATTCGAGAGAAGACAAAAAAGCAGAATTGGCGTGGCTAAGTGGTGTGACTGTCCATGCGAGGTTGGTATAGAATGGAGTGGCATCGAGAACACATCAAAGCAACAGTGTAATCGGAAGGGGAAGGCTCATTGGTGTCGTCCAACTTCGAGAATTTGGGTGAGTCCCTTGGTGAACATCGATGAAAGTTGGGGAACGAAGGAAAGGGGAGGTGCTTTCTCTCCCTCTTCGCTAGCATGTCGAGGATTTCCGAAATGCACAACACGAGTCGGAGCGGCCGGTGTTCTTGCTGCACGTGCAATTATCCCCGCAGAAAACTAAGGCCTTCGCAAATCGAGACGAAGAAAAACGCAAAGAACAAGGGGTTTGGAAAATCCTAAAAAGTGAACAAAGGAACGAGAGTAAACGTTAACTTTGCATTGACGAAGATACCGAAAGAGGTTTGAGGACGGCGAGTCATAGTTCCCAACCCTCATCAAGGAAGTCCCCGTGCGCAAAGGCGGCTTATTGTTCATCGTGGTGCATGGTGGGTGAGAGGGGGATATTCAGCCACCAAAGAGTCTCTGGAGGGGACATGAAGCACTTTGGCTGGTTTTTCGGCGCTCAAAGCTCCATAATTCGAATACTTTTCATGCGACGGAGCTGGCTTTCCAGCCCAATCCAGAAAATCTCTTCCATGCGAAAAATTACCTATTGTTCGTGGAGAAACTCGGATGGATAGAGTCTCGAAACCGGCAACTCTCGGGGTTTGTTGACAGTGCCCCACCCCAGCTGGTAAGGCAGCATATACGACGTTTAAATGTGCAACTGTTGACATAGGGCCATTGTGAATCACGGAACACAATGCAACGAGAAAAACTCACAGTGAACGAGACTGGGCGTTGCTATTGTGCAGCTCATTCAGCAGCCAACACTTCGACGAGTAAGAGTGAAAAGGCGTTGACTAGGTCTGCCAGTAGGACTGTTCCGCAATGCTGGCACCTGAGGTAGATCCCTATCAACTCATCGAAGAGTTCAAACGTCCAATGATGATCTTCTCGGAACAAAAACGAAACCATGACCGCGAAGGACTCGAATGTGGCCTTGGCCTGGTAAGCACATCATTTCGATCAAGGAAGCCAGATGTTCTGGGCTGGGAATGCGTGGAGAAAAAGATGTGAGGTGATCGGGATTCGAAACCACAACTCCACTCACCTCTCAAGATTCCTCCGAATCTGAACGGAGTCCATTTCAACTTGGAACGAACCACATTCATCTCACTTTTATTTCGCCTTTTCGACCGCAAGATCTCGGACTGTCAACGTTTCGACAATGGAGCCAAGACGGGAGGCTTCTTTTCTATGCTGGGAGACTTGGACGGCACCGAAGATCAAGCTTCCAAGCCAACTTCAATGAGGGTATATGCGCTTTGGCCTTTGGATGTTCGGTTGACCAGTCGTATTCGCTAGCGGGCTGCGATTCCTCCCTTCAATGGTATTCGACGCGTCAAGCTGAATAAATCAGTTCGTTAGGGGATTGGTAACGTCAAACACAACTCAAAAGGCTTACTATCACTGATATGCATCGGTGTTTGGATGATACGGTATTGGTTACATTGCACTCCCCGTCGGGATTGGGCTCTGCTTGGTTAATTAATAGCCCGTCGCCTAACTCAAGATTTGAATAAATCTTGGCGAAGAGACGAAAACCTCGGGTCCGATCTTCACCTTCCTCGAAGTCCGTCGAGCTACTCTGTTCGATTCTGGTCATAGAGCAAATCTATCCTGCCAAAACAAGAAAAATGAGACGGGCGGTAGCAACGATGTTTAAGGTAAATTACCAACCCGAATTATCTGCTCCAGTGATCAATTGATCATGAGCTGGCTTTATTTGGAGTTACACCTCCTCCTTGCAGAATGACGTTTGCAGGGAAGGGGACTGCCAGATGATCAGAATTTCATGTGCAAGATTCACAAGGTAATTGAAGTGTTGATGCGATCGATGACAGTCGATGGCCAAATCGTCTGTCGGTGCCTTGGATTTGATGCGGAAATCGCCATCCTGCGGAATTAGCTTGCATGAAAGCCGTCGGATGGTGAGCAGCTTTCATCTGGTGAAGAAACACTGAGTCGAACCGGGAATCAGAAAATCTGATTCCGGTGGTCCCATCTTTCTCCGTTCTTTCTCCCCCACCATCAGCCTCGAGGACATGGGGACGGCCAGATGGAGGGACAATGATTGGGAAAGTGTTCTCCCGAATTTGTCGATCTGCAAACACGTGTTGTTGTAAATGAAAAACAAAGTCAGGACAACAAGCGCCGAAGACGTCAAACCGTCAAAAGACGACGCGAAAAAATGCGCAGCGAGTTGACGACGGTGAGCGCATTTGTCGGGATGCAGAGCTCTTCTGGAAGACCAGTCAAGGCGTCAAATTCTTGATGCTCATTTATCAGCAGCCACGAAAGTTCCCGGAGCTCTAGTGGATCTTGACAGATCTTTGGGATTTGATAAAGGCCAGGGGTCGGCCCTTGGAGGGTCACGTCCCCCGACCCACATTCCTTTAAGCGTCCGGTATAATATAGCTGTCGAGTGATGGACCCCTCGTCTTCCTCGTCGACGCCTGCGAGCAGCGCTTGTGGCCAAGGTCCATTCACCATCCTCGAATTTTCCGAACTTGTATCATCAGCTTTTGCCATAACAAACGGTGAGTGGCGTTTGGCGTTCCTTGTTTGAAATTTGTTCAGACATGCCATAATGGCTTGTTTTTAGACCTATCCTTCAGCGTCCCTGTAGTTTCATTCCCAACCGCCCCAGCAACGCACGCTGCGAGCCCACCTTCTTCGCCTCCCAATCCTCCTCTTCAACCATCACCTCCCTCCCGACCTCTCTCCTTAACGCCCACTTTTCCGACCGTTTCGCCCCCCAGGAATTCACCGACATTCCCTCAAACTCACGCTCATTTCACATCCCAGTCACTCACTGTACCTAACCGTCCCTGGCAGCGTCCACGGCCAACCTTTCACTTTTTCTCGTCCCCGGCCAAACCCAATTCACATCCGAAACATATGTTTGACAGAATCAAGAAGCACGCCTCTGCGCTCGTCGGTTATCATCCTTCTCCCTCCACTTCGCGTGACGATCCAGCAAGGTCCCCTTCTCCCACCACCGAACATTTTTATCCTATCCCGACAATCTCCCTCTTATCCTCGGCGAAGCTCAGTGTTTCCTCCCTCTCACACGAAGGCGGAGATGATGATGGCGTAGACAGCGACTTCATCCCCTATCTGCCTCTTGCCGTGCAGTACGAGCGCGCGTTCCCCTATTCTTTTACCAGGGCACCGGATGCGTCGACCACCTCCTTATTGTTGGCGCAGCGATTGGGATCCTCTCCCACTCGTTCACTTAGATCCCTGCGGACACGCTCCGTTGGTCCTGGATCGTTAAGTGGCAATACCACCGCTCGTTCCTTAGGCCTTTCCCGGTCCTGGAGTTCAGATTCGTCTGGTATCTCCGCATCGTCGTCATCGAGTCGAGATTCCCTCGATTCCGCTTCTACCGCGACAGATTTGAACTCACCGTTGACGCCACGATCGCCACACTTTTTCGCGGGAGGGTCCGATTCCAATCCTCCCTCCGCTCATTCAGGTTCGTCTGTGCCGACTCCCAGGGAGGGTTCTCAGACTCGTTTCCCCGCTATTTCCGATGCTGGGGCGTCGGATCACGATGAGGAGCACAACAGCGAGGTAGATTCCAAAGTCGACGATCGCACCGCGAGCCTTGACCAAGATCCGTTTGCAAAGGGGTCCGTTCAAATTGTAAATCATTATTACCAGCAATCATCGACTAGACGACACCCATACGCTTCTCCTGCTCTCGTTTTCCCTTATCATTCCAGTTCTGATTCGAAACCGAACGCCTCATCTACGAAACATCACCGTCATTACCATAATACTCAACATAATCATACGAATAATACCAATCCTAATTCCAAGAAACGGGCGAACCAGCCTCCGAGTCCACCCCCGAGAGGCCCACTCCCTCAACTTCCTACTTCTTGTTCTCCGGCTTCGACTTCTTCTTGCAGCTCTGATGAATCAACTTCTTGTATCGACGGCGGCGTTCCTGCTACTGCTAGCGCCGCGCTCGTCTCCTCTTCTACGTCGAAATCTTCGACACCTGCTGAGCATTGGACACTTGGCCTTAGTGCGGGTAAGGCCTTACCTAGCCTTCGCGAATGCGAGAAACGTTTGTCCGCGGGCAAAGCCAATACTCCATCGTCTCATACTTTCCCCGCCCCTCCCGAGTGCCCATCCATCCCGCATACATCCACTGCTACCACCTCTACCAAGCACCTTTCGTCTCCCCCAACGCATACATCCATGTTGAGCCCGCATATACCCACCTCCCCTTCGCGTTCTCCGTCCAGGAAGGGACAATCTGCTAGATCCATGTCCCCCATCGTTACCGAACCGATTTTACCCGCTCACGAACAAAAACCGGTTCATAGGATTTGTTCGTCTTCGGCTCTGCTTTCTGGTTCGGGATCCTGCTCGGAGGGCGAACGTGATGCTGTAGGTTTTTCGACCACAGAGGAGTGGGATACTACCTGCCGCGTGAGTGGAGACGCGTCACGGTCGCGGAGGCCGTCTTTGATTGCTTCTCCGAATGTGACGGCGGATTGGACGCTTTCGTTGCCTCTCATTCAGATGCGTATTCCCGAGATGACTGCCACAGCTCAAGATAAAGGCAAGTCTCGTGGACGATGTCAGTCGGAGCGTTTGGATGGGGTGAAGAGGAAGCATAAGGAGAAGAGGAGGTCCGCTGCCGTTCCCGATGTTGCTGTCTCTGATAAGCAGAAGGAAAGAGCCAGATCAATCTCTCCAGTTAATCACCATAGTGCGTATTTCTTTCTTTTTGCGTCAACGTTTTTTTTGTGTCTAACGATGTTTTTTTCCCGACAGCTTCCCCTCTCCTTTCGTCCCCAATCAGGGATATTCCTGCTACTGCGCCTACCACACCGATCCTATCGTCTCCAGCTCGTAGCATCGGTGCACCCATCCGGATCAACACCGACCTCGGGTCAACTCCAAGAAAGTCTGTTCCTGCTCCTGCACCTCTTCAATGTACCCCTCTTAGTCGTCCACCTCGTATCGACACTCGCAAAGTCGCATTTGCCGATGTCCCACCTCTCACTGCTTCCTCCTGTTCATCCAACAATAGACCTCCGTCGTTCATTACGGCGTCGAGATTGTTCTTAGAGAACTATCGACACTATGAAGGTCCTATGACCAGGAGACGAAAGATCTTTCTGAAGATTAGGAGAGAGCAGGAGAGGGGAGAGGGGAAGGTTGGTGTTGTTGAGAGTGCGATGGAGGAGCATGGGTCTAGTTCGAGGTCGAGGACTAGAGTTGCTAGGTTGCCTTCTGGGTTGGGGATGGGTGATGGGAGTGTTGTTGGCACGATTGAGGTTGATGGAAATAGTGAGAGTGAGGCGGAGAGAGTGAAGGAGAGGGAGCGGGAGGTGGTTAGGCAGAGGGCGCCTTGGGAGATCGAGATGAAGAAGGGAGAGTTTATCCTTCAACCTGTCCCTCGCGTCTTTTTGGACGGGGTGAACAAGTCACGACGCCAAGATGAAGATGAAGACGTTCCTTCTGAAGAGGACATGGTGGACGATGTGGACGAAGTTGATATTCAAGTCGAGACCGTCGACGCGAATGAAGACCGCGTTGCGAAAGCGGAAGCGGAACAATGGGTTTTGTCGAGTCCTGCCGATGAAGCTAGCTTGATGACGCCTATCAGCAATTACAGAATGCCAATGGATCAGTTCCCTCTTCCACCCCCTTTGACCCTCTTCACACAAGTCGGGGGTCCTATTCCTCATGTCAATTCGAACTCTAGCGATAACGTATCCTCCGGTCAAAGTCAAGGGACTTTCTCTTCTTCCGACGTCGATCCCAGCGAACGACGCGGTGCTGCTGCTGCGGAGGACGCTGAGAGCAGCGTCATTCGAACTGCGGAGAGCATCGAAAGTCTCCGGGTGAGGAAGAGGATGAGTTCGACCTTATCTTCGTTTGTGAATGTTGGTGATTTGGAGAGGGCTTGTGCTGTTTTGGCGTCGTATCGGAAGTTAGAGGGGAGAGTGTCGGAGGAGGAGCAAGTTGTGGTACCGCGAGAAGTTTCTCGTGTCGATGAAGGGCGGGTGGAGCAGGAGACGAAGGATTCGCAAGAGGGGAGTGATCATGATTCCGGATGCGATGTTGCGAGTTTGAAATCCCGAGGGACTATCACGCTTTCCCGACGCATTTCGACTACTCTTCGCGTTAAGACCCCTCTTCGAAGGAGGAAGAGGATGGTGGGTGCTTGGGTTGATGATGACGATGAAGATCTTGACGACGATGAAGATGAGGAGGAGGGTGCAGCCAGGAGGGAGAGGTATAGCTTGCATACAGAGGAGGAGAGTGCGGCGTTTTATAGTGCAAGGTCGAGTTTGAGTTGGGCGCTTGGCGCTTGATGGTGGTCTCCTGGTTTCCCTCCACCTCAACGTCGGCAAGCTGCGTTTCCTCATCATCGACTCTCTTCGCTGCTCCCGTTTTCCTCATGTACTTCTCGGACTTTGTCCTCGTCGCACAAGCTCACGATACGTTCTTTTGTCTTCTTTCACGCTCGTTTTGACTTTTTGACGTCGGTTTTTTAATTTTATTTGTATTCTTATTCGAACTTGAAAATACCTTGACAATTTTTTTTACCCATACCGCACATACATACCTTTTTTCTCCTCGTGTAACATTTGACCTCTCCCTCTCCCCTCCCCTCTTCTCGTGTTTGTGTATAGTTTCTTTCGTTGTCCTTTTTGTTGCATATACCTTCCACCTTCCTTGACGTTATTACGCTCTTGATCGAACCCTTTTTCTAGATTATGAAACTGTGTACTTTTTGTCCTGTTGATATCCACTCATTCTTTGTTTCTGTTCCTTCTTGGGCTGCCCCTCGTCATCGTATCATCCACTCGTTACCTTAGAAAGAACGTTCATTATCACCTGCACCCGCTGCCTGTCTGGCACATTCAAATGCCCCACTCGCCCCCTCGTCGTACATTTTTTGCTCTAGCCTCTAGCATACACACACACTGCACCAGATTATTATGGTAATATGCCCCGTCACCGCGTTTCATACAGTAAGAACTTATACAATACCAGTATTATAACTTGATCGCCAATTGCTTCTGAAATCTGCCATTCCATTTGAAGCAAAGGTATACATACTACATACAGCTGCAATCCCCCTTTCACGTTCAACTTAGGCAGGCACCTATGAGGGCATAGATTAAGGCTAGAGGCCAAGATCAACAGGTGTGCAGCCCATCGCTACGATAAGACTCTGGTACCAGCATCAGTAGGATACATAAGTAGTGTTGAAGCGACTAGATATTACTTACATTGAGATTGTCCTGGCAGCACACTGGTTGAGCGGAGCAAGTTTCGACTCCAACAAAATCAATCCACGAGCAACTGATGCCAACAAGAGTTGTAGGGTCAGACGGGACGACGCCCATAAGGTTCAATAACCAACTAGCCGTGGAGTCGCTGGCCTAGCAAATAGCACTCGTTCGGTCAGGTTGTACACCCAGATAGATGTGGGCGTAAGCTAACCGGTACGACTGTTTGGCAGCATCGGATGGAGCCAGTAGAACATTGACTCGCTGGCATAAGGAACTGACGGTTTACCTGGAGTATTGGACATATTTTTCGTCAAGACTTTCAAGGGAAGTTGAAGTTATATAGCAACAGGAACACTCACGACGTCAGTATGGGATGTTGCCGGAACTGCGACACCAACGGTCGAGAAGACCACCAAGGACAAGAGAGTGGAAACTTGAAGGTGAGAAATCATCAGTTTCAAAGTAAAAAAGATGCGGATGAAAACCCCTTCATTTTGAAAACCGACCTTTTAAATCAGCTTTTGACAGTCCTCAGGTTCAACCAGAGATTTAACGTCAACAATTAACATGTTTTTTGAGGCCCAGACCCCAAGAGGCAGCAGGTTAGTGACCCCTAGAAGGACAGCCTGCCAGCTCGACGACTTTTTGCAAATTCTCGTAAGTTGTGTGGGCACAATGTGGACGTAGTACGGACTTTACTGTCAGCTGACGCATTCCAAGCCTTTTGCTATAACTTGTCTTCCAGCTCGTTCTTCCTCGAGTTGTGTTGCTCGAAACTGTATGCAGAGGTTGTGCAGAGGGCCTGGTGTCGGTGCAAACCAAAGGAGGTTGCCATTACCTAATGCCAAAGAAAATCCTTATCCCAATTTACACCATCGCGGTGCTTATCTCGACACTCCAGTAATATGGAGGCCAACACTGGCAACGAGATGGATTCATCATTTATCCTGACCATAGCTGACGAACTCCTTGACCAGATCCTCTCACATATCGATTTACGGGTTGACCTGATCAACTTTGCATGTACTTCGCGAGTGGCGGCCTCCCACATCATTCCAAGGCATCTCGAATACAGGGTTCTCAAGATTGGGTCTCCTTCGCCTGCATTATGGGATCACCTCGCATCCCGACCTGATCTTGCGCTGAATGTCCGGGCGGTTGCGTTTACAGAGCGACGGTATTCGGGGGAAGTCGCATTACAGAGGGTGCCGACCTCATTCACATCCGATCCTCATATCTCTCACCATGAAAACGCGGAAGAGCAGCAATCTTCCAATATGATCAAGGCCTTTCGATACATGAAGAATCTGCAACTGTTCAAGTGCGTACGAGATCAGACACCTGGATTATCGCCTGAGCAACATACGCCTGATTTATTGGTGGCTATACTGGGAAACAAGCCAAATCTGAGCCAGTTATCGGTTTGCGGTCACTTCGATCGACAGAACATCCTCTGCGATATGGCAAAGCTGGTACGTTGAAGGTTGAAGGAAGGGTGCTCCTGACGTCAACTCGATTTTCCAGGAGAACGTGGACCTGAATTTGTCTTGTTTGAACATGAGCCTTTCACGGAATTCTAACGAGTCGATTCAGCGTAAAGCCATCAATGTTTACTCTTGGCTTCACCGGTCCATGTCAGATCTGGTGGTAGTTGCTCTTTCTCCTTCCTAACCGTCCTTTACTGAATCTCCATAGTATCTTGGCCTCTCGGAAACAGAAATTGATACCAGGTTTGGCGATCTTGTCATCCCGTCTCTAAAGAGCTTTGCCATCACCACCGAGACGCCTGTAGGGAACATCATCTGCAAGTTTATAGAGCAAAACCCCACAATTGAAGACCTAAGCTGGTTTCCTCACGACCCAGCGCAATTTACTCCAGGGATACTTCCAAATCTAAAACGACTTCGGAGCAACCAAACATTCCTACGAGCCCTCGAGGTCGCATATCACGCTGCAGAGCCACCCGTGAAATATAAAGTCGAGAGTTTTACTGCCTACTTCCTTCCGCTCAAGTTTATCCTCGAGCTCGATTGCCTAAACCGACCCTCTCTCAAGCAAATTTCAGCAGGGGACCAGGCGGATTTTTTCTTCGACGTCCTCAAGCAAATGGCAAACGATTTCCCCAACATTGAGGTGTTGAAAATACCTATTGGTTTCTGCTATGGCTTAAGCTTCGTGAGTATGGATTTCGTTTGGTCCGTCGGAGAAGGACGTATGTCTAATGATTTTAGAATGAATGTTATGACCTACTTCCACGATTTCCGAACCTGCAAATCGTGCCATTTATCCCAATCGATGACCCCATCGATCTCAACCCCAACACGGAGGCGATCAAGGAAGTGATCATGCGCCTGGCTAGGTTGTGTCCCAAGCTACAGGTTTTACCAGCATTCGGTACCTCCCCGTCTTATGGGAGGCGGATAGTGCAGCTGACCAGAACACCTGTGGATGGCCAAGAGCGTATCGAGTTCGAGTTCACAGAAACTCAAAGGTGGTTTAATGAACTTGCTTCCTTTCCTTTGGTCATTCATTACTTTTTGACAGACCCAATAAGACGTTTGAAGACTACAGAGCCCTTTGGAGAGTAGATTACATGTACTAGCAGCTGGAGAGGTTCCTTGTCGCGTGTTGCTCAGGGATTATTCTCCTGACCATTCGCCCATGTAACTTCGTAAATAGGGTTAGCTCGAGGATTTTCCAACCTGATGATCTTCCTCCAACTCAGCTTGGCTTGGGGTTAATTGTGTGGCACCGACACAAACGATTTCCAAACATCATGCATCATCTCATGCAGGTGACCCTGAAGCGGGCTGAGCACTGACGTGTATATAAACTTTCTCAACGAGCCACATTCCTCCCGCAACAGAATGACTCCCCTAGTTACCCTCACATCATTCGCTCGCGAAACCATAGAGGAAATACTCTCGCACATCGATTTGCGCATTGACCTCATCAATTTTGCATGTACCTCACGGATTGCGGCCTCTCACGTCATCCCACGACACCTCGAGTATCGAGTTCTTAAAATTGGATCGACTGCACCTACGCTATGGGCTCACCTCGCATTTCGACCCGATCTTGCCCTGAACGTTCGGGCGGTTGCCTTCACATCACGAACGAATCCAGGAGATCTTGCATTGGAGAGGGTTCCCACCTCCTTCGCATCCGAACCAGGCTCCAGATTTAGGATGCCTCAGATGAGTATACAAGATCTCCAGATCTACCGAGAAAAACAGTTATCGAACATGATCCAGGCCTTCAGATCCATGAAGAATTTGAAGATATTCATGATCAAGTGCCAAGATGACTTGGATACGCCTGGGCTGTTATCTGAACAGCATACGTTGGATTTATTGCTCGCTATTTTGGGAAACAAGCCCAATCTGAAGCAGCTGGGACTCTGCCATCACTTTGATCGCGAGGATAATCTTTGCGATGTTGGAAAACTGGTACGTTGATTCCTAACACACTTTTTTCGATGCCCATGCCACCATATTCTAGGCCTCTGTTGACCTGAACCTGTCATGTTTGAGCTTAGCCTTTTCGGTGTGGCATTATCACCATAGTGAACGCGCACTCATCAATGTTCACTCCTGGGTTCTGCGGTCGAATCTTGTGGTAGCATTTCTTCCTTCTCTTTCTAGATCTCTGCGATCGCCTGATTAGAGCTATATAGTTCCTCAACCTCTCCAGAATCGAGGTTGATGACAGTTTTGGTCATCTTGTCATTCCTTCACTCAAAAGCTTTGTCATTTTTGTTGGGGCCGACATCCAACCCATTATATGCGCATTCCTGGAGAAGAATCCTTCAATCGAAGGCTTAAACTGGTCCCCTCAGGCTGATGCACTCGAACTCGCTCCGGGTGTACTTCCCAATCTCAAACGACTTCGTGGTACAGCCGGCCTTCTAAACGCGTTTGAGGCGGCATACCTTGCCGCGCAGACACCCGTGAAATACAAGATTGAAGTCCTGACTATCTGGTTTTTGAAACTCGAGAATTTACTCAACGTACACTGCCTAGATCGGACCTCTCTAAGGCAAATTGCAGCAGGCGAACAAATGAAAGACATGTTCGAAGTACTTCATCGTATCGCAAACAACTTCCCAAGCATCGAAGTGCTGAGGTTACAAGGATGGGCCTTCCAGGAGTTACCCTTGGTAAGTGTGCTTTTTACTTCGTCGACCATACCTAGGAATTTCGAATGATTCCAGGAGCAATGGTACGACTTACTCCCCCAGTTTACAAATCTTCAAGCTGTCCCATGTATGCCAATTTCAAACGGCATCGATGACCAGGACACAGAGGTGGTGAAAGAAGTTGTAATGCGCTTGGGGAGATCATGTCCCAAGTTGAAAACCCTGCCCGGGTTCCCTCCTACTCGGAGGAGGAAGGACCTGAGAACTGAGCTCACCAGAAGAGTGGTGAATGGGGAAGAACATATAGAATATAAAGTGAGAGAAGTACCAAGGTGATCTCCTTCAGCTTTTCCGTTGGTTTGACTGCTAGCTAATCACACGTTCATCAGTCCTAAGACGTTTGATGTATATGGGGATATTTGGGTAGCAGACTAGCTTGAGGCACATCTCAATAGTGCAATTTACCGCAAAAAAACCACACTCGTGCGAGAAAGGATGGGCTTGAAAAACACAGAAAAAGGGTGTCCTGTGCAGATCGATGTTCCTCGGTAAGAGACTAAGGCCAAGGAAGCCGCAGAGAGCGTCGAAGAGGTCGTCGTCGTCAAGGGATTCAATGCGTGGAATATTCGACGACTTGACCACAGCTTTTACAACATTAATGGAGACAAAATGCAATACAAAATCCCAAAATCTGAGATACAAACGAAATATACGACTGCAAATAACGAGCCCAAAATACCGGACCCAGGCACAGCAACGATAGCCACAATCCCGAACGAAAGAAAAACCAGCAAGATCAAAACGAACGATAAATTCAACACACCCGATACGCAAGCAAGCAACCCAATCCGAAATTAAATCATAGCCTTGAAAGCTTTCCCGTGACATTCATTCAAACCTCCCGTTCTTTGGTTGGGTAACTTTCGACTTGAGTGTCGTGATCACACCAGTACCACGCCTGGCCACCAAACCCGAACCCTTCTTCGCAACCGAAGGCGTCGTCGACGTTGGTCCAACGTTCTCTTGATTCGCCACAAAGGAAGATCGCACCATCGAACGCGAAGAAGACTCAGTCGCCAAGCCAGACCCCGGACCCGATGACATCTTCAATGACTTCTTGGAACCAGCAGCACTCCCAGTAATCGGTTTCGCCAGACCAGAAACCAACGGAACCTGAGCTCGAGACTTCTTCGTAGTCTTCCTTGTGATCTTAGAAACCACGTTCAAGTTCCTCGGAGATGGGAGACGAAGTGGTCCAATTGTCGGAGTCGATCCATACGCTTCTTCGAGAGTCCCAGAACATATCTTGTTCGCCCTAGGTGCCCCCGGAGGATTCCAAGGTGTCATGCCGGTGGTGGTGGCAGCGTTCTTGCTCTTCACACTCAAAATCTTCTGAGGAGTAGTCGTCAACACTCCCTTTCCAGACAAAACCCCCTTCGCAAAATCATCAACAACACACACCGAGCGCTTCGCAATCGGCGCCTTCCTCGGTTCAACCCCCTCCATCCTTCGAATAAACTCCAAAAACGCACCAAACTCCTCTTTACCCATCTCATCAGCCGTACAATCCGACGTATCCTTCATCGGAAGAATAGATTCGTTCAACGCAATCTCAATCTCCTCGATAACTTCCAAGGTGGCGTCGTATGAGGAGATGATGATACAAGGAGAGGTTTTCGGTGGGAATGGTGGTACCAAGGATTTGAATGCTTCCTTCTTCTCTTTGGGTTCAACTTTTTCGGTGGAGGGTTGTTGAGAAGAGTGAGAAGGTTGGGAGATCGATTCGTCCGAATGTGAGTCGTCCATGGTGACGTCCATATCTTCATCCGAACCCGTCTCTTCTCCATAATCATCCTCACCTTCAAAACAAGACTCCCACTCCGGATGTAAAAGCTCCTCATCATACTCCATCACCGGAACGAACTCCCCATCCGTAGGCGGTATAACCCGGATCAAAACATCCTTATAAACACCTACAATATACGATGTCGATGTAGCCTCAACATTCGGTGGTGGAGATGGATTCCTTCTTGAAGTGGTGAACTGTAACGATTCGCGATGGTCGTTTGGGCTAAATCCAGATGGGAATACGACGCCACCGCGACGATTCGTATGTGTACGGAAGCTTCTTAGTTCGATGGAAGTTGATTCTGGTTTGTTTCAAAGATGTATAAGTAGATCTTATTAAAGGACGAGGAAAGGAACGTACGTTCGTCTTCTTCGGTGATACTCCTCCTCAAACGTCTTAACCTCTCTAAGGCACTAGAACATTCACCCCCACCTAACCTACCCTTCAAATCTTCCGCCGAATCAGTTGAATAAACCGATCCTTCCGAAAACGAAGGCGTCACATATCCATCATCAACATCTACAGAGGAATTAAAAAACCGGAGTCGTAGATCAAACCAACTTCGTTAGCAACGCGCACATATCACTAAAAAAAAGGTAAAACCCACCTTGTTGCGCCTGCCGAATCGATACAATCGCATTAACCCTCGGTGGCAAACTCCACTGATGTTCTCTAGGTCTCTTTCCCTCGGTCCCTCCCAAGATACTAGACGAACCAGAAAGGAACGAACCAAGATCTTCCGTTGCGCTAAACACTCTTGTGAAAGTGTCTAAATGGACGATCGCGTTGGGAGTGGAGGGGGTAAATGGAGTCGTCGTACTTGTCGTCGTGGTCGTGGTCGTAGCGGAAATTGGAGTGAAAGGAGAAGATGGAGAAGATGGGGTTGAAGGGGTACTATTTGTGGTAGGAGTAGAAGGGAAACTAGTCGAGGTAGGAGGAGGACTTGAAGTCGAAGTGGTGACCAAGTCAGTCCCGATCACAGTCGAAGCGAAAGCGACTCCATGAAGCTGACTCGTCGAAGTTTCCTCAACACCTTCAACGATACCACTCATCGACTCCGCAGAATGGATTAGGATCGTCGGAATCCCATCCTTGACACCATTAACACCGGCCAAGATATCCTTCGTCTCCATAAGGTCCATCTCTCCATCGTCGTGACCAAGCTCATCCGAAACGTGGAAGTAGGAGCTGATATAGCTACTATCCCTCGTATCCCTCATAGCCTCGTCCTTATCCGACGCAGATTCATCTGCATCATAAGACGTTTCGCGGATAGAGTTCCCCAAGTCGGCGTTGTTCCTTCCCTCTTCCAAGTCGGCTACGTGCTCCCGGACTCTAGGATCTCCTTGCTCACGAAGCGAAAGACGATATCGCAACCTCCCAAAAAGACCATTAACGAACGCTTCAACAACTCCTTCTCCGTTGGCATCGTCATCCTCTCGTGTACTCCTCTTCAACAAAACCTCACCAGAACCACCCGATTCGACTTCCTTCTCAGAAAAATACTCCAAATCATCATCAACCTCCTCCTTCCCAAACCGTTCCAACTTCCGATTCTGTAGGTTATCCACGCTCCGACTCGTCGGTTGGACACTCGGAACTGGTTGTTGTGCATGTTGAGCCCGGACTCCCACTTCATCCAAATCTGATTCGATATCAACCACCTGGCTGACTACCACTCCCCTTGCCTCATCTCGTCTAATCACCAAAATTCCCTTCCAACCATCCATGGCGACTAAGTTCCTTTTCTCCTGTTTCTCTCTATCCGTTCCCTCCTCCTCCTTCTCCTCCGCTCCCTGCTCCTCCTCCGTTTCCTCCTTCTCCTCCTTCGCCTGTCGAACCATCCCCCCACCTCCCCAAGCAACGGAAGAAGCAGACGAAAAACCTTCATCCAAAACAAAACTAATATCCACCATCGAGTTCAAGTTGTTCTGCATAAGCCCATCACGGTGCGTTACCGATGAGGAAGGGGTGATAGAGACATTTGCTGAATGGGATGGTGTGATAGAGACATTTGCTGAATGGGATGGTGTGATAGAGATAATCGCTGAATGGGACAGTGGTCCGAGCGACCCCGTCGTCCAAGTCGATTCAGGATGATATCCCTCGATACATCCAAATTCATCCTCGAATCGTTCGTCAAAAGGATTGACCATAGTACCCGGACTGGGTAAATCACAAATGACACCCCATCTCTTGGATTCGGAGGCTGACTGGTTGGCCCGGGTGGTATGATGAGTCGGAGTCAAGGAACGTGAACGACTTTGACGGGGGGATGGGATTGGGAGTGGATGACGGGGAGATGGACTTAGAGTGGGGAGTGGATCTTCGACTCTGGGTCTCATTGATGACTTGTAGGTGCTGACGATGTCTTGGCGAGCGAGAAAGTGATTTTGGGAAGGAGGAGGAGGAGGGGTGGTAGAGGTCTGGAGGAGGGGGGAAGTACAGTATGTTAGCATGCGAGCCGAATTTAAATCGGTATACTGTACATACCTCTTCTTGATTGTGGACATCGTAATAGACTTCAGCACAGATCTCCAGCACAATTGACTCCTCTCTATCGGTGTAGTAATTGTCTTCCTCCTTCGAGTCAAGGGGGATGACACCAGTGGACGACGACGACGATGATGTCTTCCGAGTCTTGCCAGCACCAGGAGGAGAGGTTGGCAAACGAATCTTCTCAAAGAAGTTGACAACGGGTTTATACCACATTTCCGTCGAGAAAAATGGAATGGAAAACGATGGGGACTTTGTGAAATGAGTGTGTGGTGTGGCGGAATGAGGGTGTGGTGTGGCGGAATGAGTGTGTGGTATTGGGTAAGAGAAAAAGTCTAAGATTGGTGACTGACACTTTTGACTTTCTTGGATGTCAGCCATCGGCTCGAGGTGGGACGGTATGTTAGGGGACCTAAGGAAGGGGAACGTTCTAGAGATGAGGATGAGCTGGGGAGCATGTTCTGGACTTTTGGGATGGCTTACCATTGCCAAGGCGCATACAGTCATGGCGCTAGCATTGAAGATAAGAGGGAAAACCAGTTTGAATTCTACGAGCACGTCGAACCCGATCTATGGATCCACAACCGTGTTGTATATTCTGCAAGAGAGTAAGCATGTGTAGGACGGCATGGAATCGACCGGACTTACCTGAACATACTACCGTACTGCAGTGTGATATTTCAACAATCATGAATAATCGTCGGGTTTCGTTCATAAAAGGCCGACAAACAGTGTCGCGGGCAGCCTAGGGGCAGGGAGGGTGCCATCTGCAAGAAGTTAGAACTACTACTAAGGCCTAAGGGTGAGTACCGGTGAGTTCCTGGTACCACCACCACAACTACAAATCCGATAAAAAGTCTGATAGTGATAGCGAGGGTGATAGTACCTGCGACTGCTATCTGCGATATGCCCCATCAACGATATGTATGTATGTACGTTCCCAGTCCTTATTTAATTGACTGTAATAACGAGTCGACTCACTTTGGCGCATACCTTGGATATAGCCGCATCCTTGCAATGCATAGGATAGGATACTAGGCTCGGGACATCAATGTATCGACCATGCATATGCATCACGGTTTCATTATCCGGAGCCTTCGAGATACGACGCGAAGAGATAAGGTTAGGATAACTTCGTACAAGGAAATAGATCGTCCCGGCCTAGGATCGGAATATTAATGGGCGATGAGTTGACTTACCTCAATCGGAATGGCCAAGGAGTTGACTTACTTCCAAGAACGACCGATCGAAGAGTGAGGCTGTATTGTATACCTCCGACGTCATCCTGTAGACAGGTCTATAACGGATCCGGATTCGGTTCAATAACAATGCATTCCGTCCGTCCGCAGCTGTCTAACCTAGTTCCGTCGGAATTGTGAAGCGCTGAAGGGGAGTTATGGTAGTGCGGTCGATTTATCCCGTTGGAGATGAGGCTGTGAACATGATGGAGTGACGTTTTCCGGACCTGCGATGTGTGATGCGCTTAGTAGATATATGCGCACTGTAAGCGCTTGGGTCAACAGCACACCGTGCTCCGTGCTCCGTCGCAGTAAGACATGTATACGATAACAAAAAGAGATTCAGCTAGAGAATGTATCAGACGTGTCCAAGGACAAAGGATACAGCAAAAATGGGGATGAGAAAGTGGTCTGACATTGCCGGACATATGCACAGCACCTTTGATTGGTAGGATGTCTCTATGGTGAAACCGCGATATTTAGCGCTCGCCTGAGAATCATCGAATATAATTGAAAAACGCAGACATACCAGGAAGTAAGTAAGTCCTGGACATTATATCCATAATCCAAACTCGCGTCGCACTGTCGGTCCCGACACCGACCTGGGTGGGTACGCCACCACCATTCTAGGGAATCCAAAAAGCTTGATATGAATACCAACTGTCGCTGTGGGGGAAAGTCGAAATCGAATGTTCCTTCGAAGACCGGCCGCGGCCGAGGTTAATTGAAGTCGACCGACCGGTTTTGCCGAGAGGTTCCAGTCGTGTGATGGGCTTCTTTGGAAGACGGGTACTGTAGGTGAATGTGAATATATCGATGCCAATTGGAATTTGAATTCAATTGACGAGCGTACTCTTCGTATGCATGGTCCTGATGCCATGGATGTGGACAAGTGCAAGCTAAAGTCTCAGGTCGCCCACTCAAAAGAGAATTCAGTTCAAGGGCTCGCTTAACCACCCGAACTTACATGGGAATTTCTTTCTCAGTTCCATCGATACCCCTCATCAACCTTTCCATGGTCCAACGAACTCATACACATGGCTTGCTCATGGCGGAATTCTCTGTTGTTCCCTGGGAGACCATTCACGCCACTGTCCAAAGTTCTGAAGAGCCCCAAGGTCCCACTTTTCTCATTGCAGTGAACCAAGAAGCCAGCTCACCACCCGCGTTTTCAGGACAAATGATGAGCTGTTTATAGGACAACGTGCTAGCGTGGTATTACTATTCTCGTAAAGGGTCAACGTGCAGTGCGAAAACAGAAAAATGGCGTCAGGGACTGAACTCCTACCCTACCCAAATATAGGGTATCAAGATCCTCTTGCGATGATGCGCCATCCATCCATCCACGCATAACTACAGTAAAGTCAGTTTTGGAAACACACCTCGCTACATGAGCAGAGGAGATGAGAGTTGACGTCGTGTTGACCAACCCAAATTCGGTCGAGGAAGCAAACTCGTGACAGTGATCGCGGGGCAATGCAGGGTCGTGTCGTGACAACTGGCTTTTTATCCCCATCACCGGACGGACCCTTCTCTCCCCTGCCTTAAACTCGTCCCACTTCTGTGTATGTGATGTCCCACTCCCCGCTCCCCTCGTCGCCGCTTCCTTCTTCTCTCTAACCTCTACCTCCACTCTTAATGTCGTATACGACGACGACTACCATCACCCGGTCACCTTCAACATCAACCAAACTCCTCAACACTTCCAACTCAGTTATGCTCCCATCAGTCGTCACCGTCGATCGTGTAGTCCGCTTCAACAACGAATGTGTTTTGATCCCAGATTGTCTTAACAAACCAACTCACAAGAAATCTGTTTCTTTGGCTTTATGGAAAAAGAAACATCATCATCCCGTTTCTGATTCTGAAGTCGCTGTTACTGGGTTACAAGAGGATTCAGGTGAAGAAACAACACATGTTGTATTGAAAGTACCCATCCCCAGGTGCGGTTGGTTTCTTTTCGTTGCTTTTCTTTTCGTTGCTTTTCGTTTCGCTGCTTTTCTTTTCGTTTCGTTTCTTTTCGTTGCTTTCGTTCGCTTTCGTTCCCCCGTTTTTTGGGAGCGGGAACATCGACTCGCTGGCATTCATACGGATCCTAATTAAAAAACCCTCTTTCATTTTAAAAAAACGCAGTTTCATGCATAAAGCCTCCAAATCCCCAAGTCGAGGTCGTACATCAACTATTGTTGTAAAAAAACCACTATCACCATGTCTCGTGCACCGATCCCAATCTCAAGCATCATCATCATCATCAACATCCTCTACCAATCCCCACACACGCCGTACCTCCCTCTCACCTCTCCCCACAATCCCCACCACCACCATCACCACCACCACCACCCCCGCCAACTCACCCTCCCTCACACTCTCACCACTCCTTCGAAACCGTCTTCCCAAATCACCCACCCTCGGGACGTTCTCTAGCAGGAATGCAAATGCGACGGGGACCGGGATGACCACAACAACAACAACAGCGGGGGCGGCGACAACGACGATCCCACTTAGGGCATGTTGTCCTAATTGTATGACTATAACTGAAGAATGTCTTCGTGAAGGTGATGATTGGAAAGAGAAATTTACTAGAGGTGCAAGAAGACGAAGGAGGAGTGCGAGTTTGGATAATCC
This sequence comes from Pluteus cervinus, assembly GCA_004369065.1. Classification (NCBI taxonomy): domain Eukaryota; kingdom Fungi; phylum Basidiomycota; class Agaricomycetes; order Agaricales; family Pluteaceae; genus Pluteus; species Pluteus cervinus. The sequence continues at coordinate 64,375 of ML208370.1, forward strand.
TATTGGGTCCGGTGTGGGGGTGGGTGTAGGTTCGAGTGTGGGTGTAGGTGGAGTAGGGATGGGGATGGGGATGGTTGTCGGGGGTATAATCAACCCTACGCATAGCCATGCCGCTGTTGGAGGTGGTGGTGGCGACGCGGATTACGTCGTTGAACAACAACACCATGCTCACACGATTTCTGCGTTCGCACTTAAAGTCGATGAAGTCGACAAGAGAAGAAAGTCAATCGAACGACTTGAAGGTGCCGGTGATAACGAGGACACCACTTCCGCTTCTTTCAACCACCCTTCAACCTCTTCTGCGACCAGCGCATCACCCCTCTCACCACCCTCCTCTTTAATCCCCTCAGGAACCCTCTCCTACCGACTCCGTCGTCCCATCGAACGGGAATCCTCTGCTACATCCACATCCTCCGATGAATTCACACTTTCCTCCCCTTCCCCCTTCGCAAACCACCCCGAATCTCTTTACACCTCTTCTCGTCAAAACCCGAACACCGAATATATACATACACACCACCTACACATATCTCGACAAAAATCATCCCCTATTTTCGAAGAAGAAGATGAAGATCAATTGTTTCCGTTACCTTCTCCAAGGAGAAGTCCAAATGCTTCACCTACGCCTTCACAGAGTACTTCACCTGCACCTTCACAAAGTACTTCACCTGCACCTTCACAAAGTACTTCACCTGCACCTTCGATAAACCCCTCCCCGTCACCTACACATTCGATGAATCCATCCCCTTCCCAAACCCCAGCTGCAAGTCCCAATACGTCTTCTTCGTGTTTTTTGAGGACACAGGAACAGGATGGAAATCATGAACGCGAACACGGGAAGGGACACAACAAGAAGGAAGGCGATTGTCTTTCGAATTTGACTGGACCTCGAGGTTCAGATGAACTTTTATCTACGAGTTTATCAAGGAAGACTGGGGATCAATATTTAATTCCGCCGTCCACCTCCTCGTTACTACCCTCACCCATCATCCTATCTGATATGCCCCCTCCGGGTCTCGAACCGCCTATACCAACATCCAGGGGTTCCAGCGCACCTACACTCCCAGCAGTGATACCGCTTTCCCATTCATTATCAACATCATCGTTCACTTCATCTTTTGATGAGAGAGATGACGTTGTTACTCCTTTGGTTTCACCACCTACGTCTCCTCGCTTCCTTACATCTCCGCGTTCACCCACCCAGTCCGCGGCAGTATCACCCCCAGGGTCACCCACCACAACAACAACCACCACAACCACGACGACGTTAGGAACGAAGACTAAATCAAAATTAACCCCCCTCTCAATTCATCATATCCATACGAGATGGTCATCTGCTCCTTCGCCTTCTATAAGGGGTCCGATTTCACCTACTTCACCGACTTTGCCTACTTTTGGTGGTGTGGGTGTGGGTGTAGGTGCGAGTGCGGGTATGGATGTGGATGCGGGTGCGGGTGCGGGTGCGGGTTCTACGGTGGTAGTTACTAAACCTCGATCGAACGCGAGTACGACTCCGACTCCTACTGCGACTACTTCGACCACGACGAGGATGGGAACTGGAACTGGAACGAACCCAGTTACGGTTAGTCCGACGCTGAGCCCTGTAAAGAGGAGAGCGAGCGGTGCAGGTGCAGCCTCAAGTGGGAGTGGGAGTTCAGGTGTAAGTGGGAGTGCGAGTGCACAGGGACAAGGAAGTGGAGGCGGGGGACACGGAAGACGATCTTCGTTTACGACCTCTGCGTTATGGAAAGCAGGAGCAGAAGTTTTGAAAGGTGTTAGTACGATTTCTTCTGGTGGGTTGGTTGGGTCTCCTTGAGGCTTGAGTTGGCAGAGGGGTAGTGCATATATGCGGTGATTTTTTTTGGCAAAGCTCATCGTATATTTCTTTTGGGTGCCCATCGTATATTTCTTTTGGTGCCCATCGTATATTTCTTTTGGTGCTCATCGTATCAGATTTTTTATTGACGACATCTAACGATCTTATGACTTATTCTTGGATCTTTCTCTTGGTACTTTTCATCGTCTTTTCTTCCGGTCTTTTGCTTTGGTTTGATTTGGGCTGCTTATCTCGTGAGCTTGACTCCACCCTCCGTTTCTCTTTTTCTCTCCCTCTCTTTTTGCGTCTTTTTTGGTATTGATTCTTATTCCCCCTCACCTCTTCCGACTACTTTCTTGGTCATGCATTGTACCACTACCATCTCCTCCTTTCACCTCACTAATACCTCTCACTTCCCTTTCTATCCCCTTCCTCTCCGGTACCTCATCCCGTCATCCACATCCACACATCACATCACCTCCGACCTCGTATCATCATCTCGATCTTATTCCTATTCACGTACACAGTATACCAAACCTCTTATACATACATCTCACAATTCTACGTTTACGTACATATATTCCACATTCCCCTGGTCCATCCTCCGGCCTCAGGCCTCAATACATACTTTTCTTCCCCGGTGATAACCACGCTCTTTACATACCTTCAATTCTCTTCTTATGTTTCGTTCCTCCCTTTCTCTCTCACTCTGCATACATACATACTTATCGACACATACATACATACGTATTTCTATCTATCGTTTTTGGTCTGCTCTCTGTCTCTTTGTTCGTTTCGTGGTCTATGTCTATGTCTATATCCGTTTCGGTCCCTCGGTCTCTCGGTCTCTCTGAATCTTCAACTTGGTCTGCATCTCATCTGCGTACACTGACTGGAAAATCGTACGATTTATCACAAGTGTTCGATTCGTTTTTTTTTCTATCTACTTGGCACCACTACCGGTACGGCTCTTCGTCTCTGTTGTTCGTTTTTTTTTGTTGGGTGCCCCCCGACTTGGCCGGTCAAGTCGTACGAGAGCGTGTAGAATTTTTTTTTGATAACTTAGCGCTCGGATCTACTTATGGCTGTGATGTCACCATGTACGTACAGTATGTACTTCACAAATTCAACATTGTTTTTAGCGTAATTTTGTCGGACGTCGTTGGGCGTTGGGTGTCGTACGACTATGTAGAGCGCTCGGAGTTGGAGTTGGAGTTGTACGACACCTCTTTTGTTCTTCACACTGATGAACGTCGCGACGCCGACAAGACAAGCGATCATCAATGTGACTTTCCAGTCAAGAAGTTACACTGAGTGGTTGACATCACATCAACATTTGAATGGTGCCAGCAGAATTGCTGTCAGTGTCACTGCTTTGAGACCTGGGGAGAACTTTTTAATTATAACTTAAACTTTTCGTTCGCATTGTCACCGACGAGTCGGTTGAGTGGACGTCCAACATGGTCGCATAACCCAATGTCAACGTTTTGATCTGGCACCGACCGCGATATCGATGACAATCTTATGTAGATGTAGATGCAGATGCAGATGGAGATAATATGAAGGCCTATACTTAGGTAGGAACTTTCTTGGGTACGGTACGGTGCCTACCTGTAGACTATACTACTATAGTATGCGGTGCCTAATTCACAATTGAGTGGTTTGTATCAGTACCTTACAAGTTGGAATCGGATCTAGAATTGCGAGGTGTGCCTACTGTATAGATGTGCACATGGTGGTTATTGGCAGTCACTAGCGCTAGCAGCACGTACCTGACGAGTTTGGATGACGGGAAAAGAGCAGTCGTACCTGTACCCCAGAGCCCCAGGTAGATCGAAAGATCGAATTGTTGAAGGGAACTTGACTGGAACAACCGGGACAAGTTCGAATTCGACATGGAATTCTACGGTATGTTTGATTTTTGATTTTGATTTTGAGACGTCATCTGACGCAGATCCAGCAGGACCACAGTGTACGCCGCACCATATCGAGCAGAAATTATTGGGAAGAAGTTTACATGTTCTTTCTTTCGCTTGAGCAGTCGAGCGTTATGAATACTTACATACTTGTGAATGACTTGGTTTGGTTTGAGCGCCTCAAGGATTTCCTTCACCCTCTACAGGGTCCGGTCACGGTAGTCGTGCTGATTAGAGGGGTTTGAGGTATACCAGTACCGTATAAGTGTAAGTCGGGGTACTGGTGGGCCAGCACCAGCAGTTATGAATTCGAAGCATTGGGCTGAATAGCAGTGACGGAAGTGAAGTGCCAAGGTGGGACTCGGAGCTCTTTGACCGGTAACTTAACAGACAACGTTCAACCTCGACCTCATCTACTTCCATGATCCATCAGACGTTTGGGGTAGCCGCGTAGATGTCAGGAAAGGTCAGGAAACGAATTCGAGATATCGTGGCGCTGGAGTGGTGATCAACGTGGTCATGGGTGATGGGAAGAGGAAGGGAGGTTTCCGATTTAGGTAAGGTTTACGCCACGCGTAACTTCGTGACTTGCTGTGTGCCTTGACAGAGGACCACGATGATCACGAATCACGATCTGACCAGTCAACTTTGCGTGACGCGTCAACACTACTTGAATGTTAGCAGAGTCCGGGACACGCAATTTGGCTGGGCTAATACAGTTTGGTTGGCACCTGGGCCTGCGTCGTTGCCGACTATCCTCCTCTCTTCGGCCATTCAGGCTCAGGAGCTTTCTCTGTGGCAGGATTACTTTGATTGACACTGATTAACTTAGGCTGGGCGCTTTGGATTATATTCAAAAGAACGACTGCATTCTACTTGTGATAGACCTGACATACTTGATAGCTTGAAGGCCGACCGCCTCGATATCGATGTCGGCCTGGACGAGAAAACCGATGGAGGCGAAGGCTTCTTCGATCGGCGCCGTTCTCCAGCTCTACTTTGGCGTGGCCACTGGCTGGCTGATAGAGGGATGTTTGTCATTCAAGTACGTATACTCCTCTGGTACTGCGTCTTGACCCGAGAGAGTCGAATGGTGGGTTGAAGTCTGGCAATCGCCGATCTGGCGTGCTTCCAGTTTTCTAGGAGCTTTACGGTGGTTGTATAAATGCGCATTGGACTAGTTACTTCAACCTTGCCTCACAAAGTTTCAGATGAAGCAATCCTTTGCCTTTCTCTCCCTCTTCGTCTCTCCGTTGTCGAATCTACATCTGCCGATGGCCGACTCTTACCTGGAACTTCAAGCTTCAAGCTTCAAGTCCCGAGTCTATCCATGGTATGAATAAGCGCCCAATATCCTAGGAAACCGGCTGCTGCATTCTTGGCTATCAACGAGACGACTGGATTAACCGCTGCCTATGACGAAAAGCTACGTCCTATCGGGTTATATGCGCCTGATTATGCACCAGTCGAGGTAGAAGGGAAGATGTACCAGTGGAAAAGAATTTTGAGGTCGAGGATCCTGCAGGACTTCGGCTTTTATGTACTATATGAATTAGAGGTCCAGTTGATCGTGTAGTCAGTAATAATTACGAGTGCTAGCTGTCCTCGATATCATCATCCTCCGGGTCCTGGGGTAATGCCACAGACTGCACAAGAATCCTCACAGACTCAAACCTATCCGCGTCAAACTCCCCTGGTCTCAACTCTCCCTCTCCTCTCGGTCGGTCAAGGTCGCACAGATACAAGGAATATTGGAGCGGTTGTGATTGATCCTTTGGAGATTCGCTACAACAGATGATCTCCACCCCTCGACTCGAGAAAAATGGGTCGTTCCAGGCGTTGAGAAGACCAAACAATTGTTCTCTCTGTTGTAGATCAGCTTCAGGAGATGTGTCAAGTGCCTGGAGGTCGGAAGGGTTCCAAACTCGATTGAGGTCCTAGTTACGACGTATATAATCGTAAGATCTAGGTGGAGTTAGTAACGGTATTCACGAACCTGAACGAAAGTGTTCCAATCTTCGGGCTTGATATCCAATTCTGGGGTAAAACCCGCTGGATCTATGAATTGTGTCGGGTCCAAGGATAAAACTTTGGTAGTTTGGAAGTGTGCTAGTGAGGCACTGGCTTCCGCCTCTTGTGGACGGTGAGAGAAATATTCATGATCACGATTCTCAGAGGTTGGTGTGTTAATCAGGTCGGGAGTGGTTAGGTCCTCGTCCGTGTCAAACAATACGGATGCCAATGATCCCCTGCGTCCGAGTCCCTCGGAGGTAATCGAACCGGAATCAGAAAATGCGACTCGGTGGGGGCGCAATGCAGATAGGCTCCCGTTCTTCTTCATAGCAGATTTAAGTGGTATTTCTGACGTACTGAAGTGGGAAATGTTCCGCGGGGAGCGAGTACTGTGATGTGGATATGTGGGTTGCTGTAGGTGACGAGACCTGTAGGTGTCGATAAGACTTAGTTGTGAGTGTTGTGGGGTAGTTGGGGAGCTGTGATAGATGGCGGATGCGGAATCTGGGTAGTCAAAATCATATCCCGGGATGAAACCCTGTATATTCGTCTTGCTGTCAAAGAGTTTGATGAACTTCAGTCGACTCGGAGTCGGGAGAAATGCTACCAACCTGAATAGAGTTGCTTTTGCCCGCCATTTATCTTCCATTACTCCGCCGTACTGTCTCAAAGTACTAATAGTGAGGCACAGATATATGAGCCCCAGAAATAGAACGCAAGTGACCATGATACGAAGTTCCAAGATGCGACGTTGTGAAGTTTGAATAGTAGGTTCATTCCCAACACGCCATACATATGCCATGATACAGACAAGGTAGGCAACGAGGGACCTATTGTAAAGAACGGTCAAGTTTAGATAACGTGGACGGAGTTCACCTACCATACAAGCCAAATCGCTGGGAGTGCCAAAAATACCCAGACGTTCCAGAAAGGGTTGAGTTGATTCTTCCGCGCATCCTATCTCAATGTGCTGGTGAGATGTGAGGCATCTGGACTAGGTCCAACTCACCTCAGCCCACTGAAGGGCCTTGTATGACTTCCTAAGATCGAAGAAGCGAATGCTGTACATACACCCGTAGAGCAAGCTCATAAGGGCGCATACCATAGAGACGAATGCTGCTGTCCGAACCAACGGGTCTACCACTACGAGATCTATCTGCAATAGAGAAGCGATAGCGCTATACCAATAAATAAGATCAGAGACCCAAAGGCAAATAAATGATAAACTCACCCGAGCAACAAAACCGAAACCAAGTTCATTATTTTCCATTCCCGCATGGCGGAATCCAGAAAGTGTTCCCAAGAGAGGTTCAATTGAGCAAATCTCTCAGAGCAGTCTTTCGCATGGATCATTGGTAATGTGTAACGGGAAGAAGAGGCAGAACTTTGGACACTTCTTGCTTGGGACACAACTGAGGCGACTTCGTGTATGGGTATATCTGCATCTTGAAGGATTCGTAAAACCCTGCTCCAATAAACCTCTGGAACTCTTAGTAGGAGGTGCCAGTAGATTTGCCGAAAGACGACGTCAATGAAGAATGCTGTAATATAATTGGCAGTCGTTGGAGTTGAGTTAACCTGATGTGGTCGTTGGTGTGAGCGTGCGTCGAGGGGAGAAAATGATGATCTGACCTTCTCGATGTCCTTTTTGACGTCTCCCTGAGCTCGCAACTGGGCATAGTAGCTAATTGAAAGCTTGAGAGGCTCGATTTGGATGGTTTCAACTTCCGATTCACTCTGTGAATATGCGGATTCGATATCGGACTGGATATTCGCATTTGCATTGGGGGAGAGGTTATGCTCTGAAGGAAAGATGGTAGCTTGATCGATTGATACCCGTGGTATTTCTATTCGGTCTGCTCTCGAAATTGACGGTGGGGGTGTCGGTGGAAGCGCTTCTGCACCAGGATAATTATAGGGCGAGTCCCTCCAAATGGAATTACCGATAGGGGTGATATCATGAACTGGGAGTGTAGTCGGAATCGCTGTACGTTTGAAAATGAGGCCCCACAGACACTTAGAAGAAGGTGGAACGCACCGTGAGCCGCCATAGTGGTTAATGTCATAGAAGAACTCTTATCTATTTAGGAGATGGCCACGCCGCATTGCATCGCGGAAATCTATGGAGGCGGATTTAGCTCTTTGCCCAGACGTCGCCTCGTGTACTAAGGTTGATCTAAAAGAATCTCGGCTTCACATTGTCGATCATACCGATGGGCGTTATATGTCATTGAGCTGCCCAGAGAAAGAGGCTTGATCGCGGCTTCAGAGAGAAGCATGTTCTGGTTAGAGAGAAAGAGGTGAGTTCGTCCCGAGCGCCTATGCGAGCGACTATTCGTAACTCTCCAGACCGTGCCGAACATCATAAATCATGAATCACAACTGACAACACACCAAGTAGTGGGAGACCCGCGTGTTCTCGCGTCAGTATCAGCTTTGTGTTTGACTTACCGAAGAACTTCAACACTGCGTGTCGACCTCAGCGGTTAATTTTCAGACCGTGGATAGCTCCAAGGGGCCGCGCCGATGGAGGAACCAGAAAGAACTTCATATGCAGTGGCGTTTCTGTCATGGAGAGTGTCAGGATCAAAGGATGCCCTTGAAATCGGGGTCAACGTCGAGCATATCCGGGATAGGTGATCCGAGCAGCGAAATGAAGGAAAAGCGGAGGAAAAGAGGGTCGATGGGAGTTTGGTTTGTGTTTGTTCACTCTCAGATGTTGCATCCAATCGAGAGCAAAAGATATCGATAGATAGGTAATACAAAGTGTACATAAATTTGAAATCGTATAATCGTACAAGCGTACAGTCTACCAGGTTCTCGGTCTGTGAACAAAGCCAATTAGTTTCCTAGAATGGGGAAGGTACTCGACGAATCCACATACCCGAAGGTGTGACCCGGCGCAAGTTGCTTTACGGGCGTACCAATCCCATCGGCCCCAACGAAGGGCACGGTGTTACTGAGGAAGAGAGAGATCAACGACAGAGTCGCGACTAAGAATGACGATAACTTACCCCCACCAGACTAAGATATTGTTTTCACCGATCTATAGGCGAAGTCAATAAGAGCGAAATATCGAGATCTAGAGAAAGTACTGACCGTTCCGTTCTTGGGGAATTGAAGTCTGAACAAATTGTGAGTACAAACAAAAGAGGGGGACAATGGAAAGCAACGTACGTGAAGAAAATCACGATAATCGAAACCGCAAGACCAGAGTCGAGGGCAGCGGAGAGCACATCTAATCGCGCTATGTCAAGATGGGCCAGTGTATAAGAGTAGGGGGCACGTACAATTGTATTTGGTCCACCAGGCGAAGTTGCGCCTAAGATAATCTCAGAAATGATAGCTTTGACTTCAATGGCTACGTACCTTCGGATAACATATTGGAAGATGAAACCGACAAGGCTAAGATAAAGTTAATATCGTGACATCTCAAGGCTTTCAGCTTCACTTACGCCCAGGGAACGTAGTTAAGCGCGGTCGCGGGAGGGATGAGACCAGTGCCATTGAAGATAACGGGGCTATCGATGATAAGTACGTTGCTCTCCATGGTAGGAGTATAGAATGACTGACAAGCTGGGCAGTCATCAGCAAAAACTCAAAGCGACTTTTGGCAGTTCACTCACTTGACGTATTTGATCCAGCTCTTGGGATATCTCCTATAGACGGCCCATGTAATCAAGGGGCAAGCAGCTCCGATGAGGAAGAAGAAGAGGAGCGCTAAATGCACGAAGGTGAGCAATAGACGTTTTGGTTGTTTGATAGATCACGAACGACTAGGGAGAGGTTAGAAAAGTAAGGGAAGCGTGAACGAATCGGCGTACTAGTAGGTTTGTCCCCTGGAGAATTGCAAGCCGGGACCAATAACACCCCACTAATAAAGAACATTAATCGACTGGACGCCATTGTAGGGGAGGAACCTTACGATGATACTGGCAGTTCCGAAGACCTCCGTACTTGGGCAAATGAAGCTATAAAAAGGCAACACGTCAAGCCCATTCGTAAGTTAAAGTGAGACCACATACCCATCCTTTTGAGTGGTCGAGCACATATCACTGCGAGAGCATTAGACGAGGGTCGTACTGATCGAGTAAACTAACATACGGAATATTCGTGAACATCCATGCTTGAACACCAAGTTGAACAGTTCCCGCTACAATGGTGGCGACGACCTGACCCCAGAACATAGGTCGTGGTGGGACTAACATAAAGTTGGCTTCCTCAAATGGATCGAAGCAATAACGGTACTAACCCTTCATGTAGTGACCAAGTTTGAAGTCAGATGTAAAGCCGAGAGCTTGTGCCATGGTCTAAAGAGCATAAGCATATAACCAGTCAGGCTCTTTAAGTGGCGTACGATGTAACCCCAGGTCTTGAACATCATCATCGCGATTGGGTGTCCAGGAAGGGCATAACTAGAAAACCGTCAGCATATATGCAATTAGATTGGGGCTTTTGAACTTACCCAATGATAAGTTCGGTGATAACACTGGACGATGATGGTTAGCGACTTCCCCCGAATAACGCTCTGTACTCACTTGAGACCGACTTGCTGATTGGTGATAGCCTGGATCATACCAATGGGAATCGTATACAAGAACGCTGAAGTGATATCAGGCGGGGTCTTATTGAATCGGATAACAACCACCCACAGATGACCAATGCTAGGATGAAGGCCCATACTGGCATTTGACTAGATGCGAGGTGCAACGATTACACAACGGGCTCGCATTGTGTCAGGGTTTACTCACGTTGGCCAGGCTTCGATACTGATAATACCAATGGCGAACATGCTGAGGAAAACGCAGGCATACCACCACTCGGGGACTAGGCGCGTGATCAATTGGCTATACAGTGAGGAGCAGTTTGTCGATGAACTTACCCTGACGATATCGCGACATAAGGCGGGCGTGAATGTCAGGTTGTTCGTGAAGTGACCGTCTGGCTTGCACCCAGATTTGCTTGCGGAAGTAAAGCAATGCGTGCATTAACGTAGCTATTCAGCAAGTTAACCAAAATTGATGGGTCAAAATTCATATGACGCACCAGTGATAGACGCAAATGAAAGACTTGTATAGGGTAAGTATGAGGTGCAAGCAATTATAATATATGCGCCTCACCCATAAGATATAGCAAAGGTCGTCCTAAACCGCGTCAGCACACGAAACGTCCCATCCAGACACGAACTTACGAAAGGAAGAGAGGGCTATAGTTATGATAAGCCTCCAAGTTGATCGTCGAATCTGGGTTCAAAATCCGTGTCACATTGTAAGTGTTGCCCGTGTTGTCGTATGAGATTCGTGAGGAGATACTAAAATTTGTAGGGTCAAAGTGTGGCACTTGCACAATGCGCGGATGAACACGTACGGCATGAACTCGCTGAACCACACATTCTTGAACTATGGCAGGAGTCAGTTCGAATTATTGGGAACGTAAGGCGTCAAGACCCACGTAGAAAATGGGTGTGACGATCCCTGTTTGAATACGGGAAAATTCAGTAAACAGCGTGATTATGTCAAGGGGAAAGCCACGTACAGAAGAAGAATACGAAACCACCAAAGATATTGGCCGCGGCCCACCCTAAACGATAGTGAGACCAAGATCAGCTCTGCGTAAAAAATTACCAACAAGGTGTTGGAAGTGGAGAGCCGATATAACTGTGAGGAGAAAATAAGCGCCAGCAAAGCAACAGGACAATTTACCCACGTAATTTGGGCCCAATCGAACGTAATGACGGACATGCCCTAAAATGACGTCATGACGTTTCCCCGCATGAAAATTGAGAAGTGTGGATATACCATTCCGTGAACATATCTAAAGAAAGAACGGTGATGAGCACCCGTTTGTACCGTTCAAAGTACGAGTTCTTACCCAAACAGCTGGGCGATGGCTTAACGATTGATTAGTCAACGACGGCAAGCTGACAATGGGGAGCACTCACTTGTGTTTTGTGGCCGAATCCATGTAACCCAAGAGAATGTGGACAAGGCCGTGACTGTGGGGAATCAACCGACCGGTCAACTGGAAGATCGTTGATCCTATCAACGGGAACTCACAGAGATACCCTGGGATGAAGTCTGTGGCGCTGTATGTCAAAGGCTGCCCAGCCATCAATAAAAGAGAACGTACACCAGAAGAAGGAGGCCATGAACATATAGACAAAGAACCTCTCACGGCTGAGACCGCCACGGTTGCCGATACCTGCATATTGCTGGGAATGCAAGGTGTTGAAGAGAGCACAATTCACAAGGTTGACGGGCCAGATCATGGAGGGGGGATCGACGAGGAAGCGTCGAGCAATCCCACCAATGGAGAAACCGATGAGTTGCGTCGACATAACCACGAACCATTGGACTGGATGATAATTGACGTGAGAATGATCCTGTCAATAACAATGTGGGGAAACCTACAGGCAAAATTGTAGTGCTGATTATAGTACACGCGTTGGACAGCAATGATGTCGGTGGCATATGCTGAACCCGCACCGACAGTTGCCTATCAATTTGTCGGTGAAAGGCTATACAGGGAAAATGAAGGATTTACCATGACCTATTTCGGTGTCAGCTTGGCAGTCTCAGGGATAGGAAAGTCGGCACATACCGTGACCAAGACGTGCTCTTTGACCGTGAACGGGCCTGGGTTGAGTTGCAATCCAAAGATCTTCCAGTTGGGGAAGTATGCCGCTGCCAATCTACCGAACGGATATGATCCCAACTGCGCGACCAAGCCGGAGATAGTGACAGAGGGGAACCGGAAGAAGAAGAACTGGTTCAAGCCAGGGATAACGATAGCCCACAAAAGCCCGATAATCCAGACACGCAAGGTGCTGCATGGCATAGACGGATCGTCGGTGTTCGCGACGGCAGACCGAACTTCGGGATAGGGACTCTCATCGTCGTAAAGAGCCAAGTTGTCCGTGTCTATGTTGGGGTCGTCAAAAACGGCACCGGTGATGTTCTTCACGGGCTTAAGCTTCAAATGATAGCACGACTATATGCGTTCACTCACAGCGATCTCATCCTCTGGTTAATGTGTCAGGTCATGAAGGAGGTGATAAACTCGAATCTCTTACCAGTGATAGGCCTGTGCTGGTGCTGCTGTTGTTTCTCGTCCAAAGCGAAAGCCTCAGGATCTTTGTGGTACTCGTCGCTGGGTGCTCGATGCTCGACCTCAGACAACTGTGGGTTCTCAGCCATCGTGGGATGCTAGACACTCCTATTTCCTACCCCCACTCAATGATTTTATAGCGGTCCTGTAAGGTCTTTGTCATGTCAAACTGAGAATGAGAAAACCACTAGGTTGCATACGCTCCCCTCCGGAATCGGAGTTCAGTTTCTCACAAAACGACGGCCTAGTTCCCGTCATCAATGCTATTTTTATTTTGAGTAACTTGAAAACCTACCTGGATCACAATTGGCCGCGGTAAACCTGGAATGAATAGGGGATCCGGAGATTGCACAAAAAAAGGCAGGGTGACGAGGCCCGTGAAGTGATTGGAGGGGTTGAGCTAAAGTAAGTCCAGGATTTCGATCGTCCGTATCTTCAAGGATGGCGAGATGTTCCAGAAAATAGATGGGAGTATTTTCCCCGATCGCCGGGGCTGGTCGAGACATCGTTCCGCTCCGGCATTTTCAAACTGTCGTCCTTTCGGCCACGCTGTTCAGAACGACGAGAAGCGGATGTCGCAGCATAATTGAATATACGCTCGACTGTCAAGCGTAGATATGCAATAGACCTTTTCAAAATCCTGGTAAATGTAGTGCCTAAAATGCGACTGACAGCTTGAGAGGGTGATAAGGGATTTACCCCTTATCACAAGTTACTCTTGGACGTTGACCGTCCATTCAGTGGTTCTACATCCGGATAATTAATTTTAGCGGCTCCACTTTACGGACATTGTGAAGAAAATGAGGGACATACCATCTCTTGCGTTGTCGCTTTATTTCCTGATTGGTCCGTATAAAAGCCTGTCAGTGGCAAGCCAGTGGTCCGACTTTAATTCGAACGGGGAGCTATTCCTGAAAACCTGCAGGAAGAAGGTCTGGTAACCAGTAGAACGCCGGGCATGAATCCAGGCTGGTCGACGCCAGTGTATCTTGCAATCGGAGGCGATGGTAGTTGGTCAAAGCGTGGGTGATTCCCTGCCCCACCGGCCAATTTTCTCACATCTTGGCAACTCCATCGCGTGGCTTGCAAAGACCCTTTTGATTTTTTCCTCCACGGACGACAAGACGTCCACACTGCCATAGTCTATATGCGTCCTCCACGAACGTCAAAAATCCAAACCATTCTGCTTGTTCTGGTGGTCTTGTTGACTTGCAGTCACGGTGCAATCTTTTGGTTCCACGATAAGCTCTTCTTGTATTGGCACACGACCAGTAACCAGGCTCTCAGTGGAGATAGTATCGTTATCGAAAAGGCGGATGACTTATCAATACCACGGATGTTCGTAATCTCCTTACCCACGAGAAAGGACCGACGCGAAGACATGGAACTATTGCAACAGGCTTCGAACCTTCGTTGGACATACTGGGATGCTGTAGCTTCGACTGATACAATTATCGACCAAATCCTCTCTCGCGTTTCCAGTCTTCGCTCCCGGGTCGACAATATATCCGATACTTCTGGCCACAAAAAGCCTCATGCATTTCGATGGCCTAAAAATCTCGACAAAGTCGTCTTCTCACAGAGCCGAATTTCATTATCTACTTCTTCCTTTTGGAGGTCGAACCAATCCACCAATCTACTTCCGCTCCCTCCAGGCCAAGATTCAAATTTAACATGCGCCACTCGTGATGAAGATATTCTTCCTTACAGCGACGACTTGCCTGAGCACAAGATTTTGACAAGGGCGAGACTAGCTTGTTGGCAATCACACCTCTCGCTACTCGAGCAGATAGCGAATGATGCCCGGGGAAGAATATCCATCATCTTAGAAGACGATATCGACATGGAACGGGACATCAAGGCGCATTTACGGTGGCTTTTTACCAGCCCACCCAAGGGGTGGGATATTATATTCCTGGGTGAGCCTTGAGAACGAATTCCCCTTTTCCCAGAATATTCTTGCTTATCTTCGGGGTTCAGGACATTGTTGGTCGGACGAGGCGCATTTCCCCCCCTTGCGAAATTTTGACGGCATATCTACGAATCCCACAGGAAGGATCTCCCTTCATCCATCTTGGAGTCCAAAATGCACCCACGCTTATGCAGTAAGTCATCATGGAGCCCGTCGCTTGCTATTACACCTACTATACGCGCCTTTTGCGTATTCCCGCCCTATCGATCAAGCATTCGCTTGGTTGATCCAAAGCAAGCGGCTCAAGAGCTATTCCGTTGTTCCAAGTATCATAGTCCAGCGCAAGATTGGCCAGAGCGACGTTTCCCAGGGAATAGGTAGCATATGGCGAGACGAGCTCGGCAACGGCATTCTTGAATCTCTTCATCGAATTGGAACGGAATCTAGAAGTACAATTTATAGCTAAGGATGCCGACATTTGAACGGAGTTCCACAGAGACGGGGTGCCTAAGCCTTCTTGCATACTTTTTTGTGCATCGGCCACGCAGCAAGTTGACTGAAATAGGATCAGTTTTATGACCGTCGGCAGTATGCTGAAAGACCTACCATTCACGACCACAATAATAAACCAATTTGCACCTAGGGTTAAATAGTATCTGATTGTGCTGAAAACCCACGGTTCCGGACTTACTTTGAGCAGAGCATTAGGGATTTGTCCTTAAGTACGTTGCAATGCGAACATAACCGTGGATTCCTCTGCTTCCAGGTCGCGCTCAATTCTGGTCGAGCAGACTTGTCACCCAAGACCTTCTGTTTGACTTCTTCAGAAGGGCGCTTCCACCATCCGCTATGCAGAGTGATGTTATTGATTTTCTCCAAATCGCTCTCTAACAGCGATGGGGTGAAGTTGTCTGCCGTAATGTTGTAGACTGGGTACACTTCCGTTTTCTCTTCCTGCTCAATTTTGGTGCGGAGGGAACCCACGCCGTCCAGAAACGCCGGATCCAGTTTAAAGTCATGGTCCGTAGTCGTATACGTAGCGCGTACCCTGCTTGGGATTAGCTTATGAGACACAGAGAGCGCATATAGCAGGTTACCAGTTGGGCTTGTTGTCGTAATGATAGATATAATTGGCCAACGACATGAGACGGTGAGCATGATATTGCGTCAATGCGTCGTAGTCGTGATGGGAGTAATTGCCGCAATCTACGCGAGACGTCAGTAGGAAGCCTATTTGGAATCGGGTAAAGCTTGAATTCATACCGCAGGTCGAAGGAAATACCATGACAAGAAGAAACCGGGTAGTCGTCGTATCAATGAAAACCATATGCCCCCAGTCTCTCTAAAACGCGTGTTTATTCTAGAAAGCACGTCAGAAGGTGGACGAGACATGCCTCGCGTTTGGCAGATGCCCTGACAATCTATTCAAGATATCAACTCAAGCTTTGTCCGATACTGGGATAGGACCATACCTCATATGCATAAAGGATAGGTATCCACTCTTCCCCGTTCGGCCTGCTTTCAGCCCAATCCATAACCTGATGGAAGACTTTCTTTCTCGCTAAAAAGTCTGCTTTGGTCAAATCTGGAACGTCCTCTGGATCGTTGTCAAATTTGCGCGAAATGTCGTTCATATACGTTCCGAAACCACGGCATTGGACGAGTCGAGTGGTCGCGCAAGTTCCGGATGTGTTGATCATCGTCATTGGGCTCATCCTGGTGTAAGTTCGTGGTCAGTTGTTGGTTATCAGTATGGAGGGGGTTGTGAAGATTCGTACCCAGGAAGACTACTGAATGCTCCAAAATCCATGCTTGGAATCGTTGGATGAAGTCAAGTGCTTGAGACGAGGTAGTGGTAAGGAGGCAAGCTTCGTCGCGCGACGAGGCTTGGGTTCGAGTCAGGGTTGATCCCACTTTGTGTATCAATGACCAAGGCTTTGATTCCTCTCCAGGGAAAATCCTACCTCACAAATGCCCAGCGAAAATCCCAATCTTGTGCACTGTAAACGTCGCCTTTCCTGTGTCCAGGCTATAATTATTTGATATCCGAATTGGATATTCTGCGTCATCTCCGGCGCCTGGCAGCGGGATTCTAAATCTGGCAATGTCAGCGGCGCCCAAGTTCCTGGCAGCGTCATTCCCAGTACCCAAAAGCGCTCGAGGCTTCAAACGTTCGCGAGGTCTCCAATCTGCACCTGAAACGCTGCGACCTTGTCATCATCAGAACGGAGTCGATAGCCGGGTTCATGCCATCACTCAGCTCAGCCACATCGTGTCAGCGGCGTGCCGGCCAGCGTGCTTGAACATCGACCCTTAATCTCCGGCGCCTTTTTCCTTTCCCCTTGACCTTTGCCACCACCTTCGCTTTTTTGTAGTGCGACGAAGAGGCGGTCATGTCTGCTCCAGCAGGAGGAGCACAAAACTTACCACCTTCTGCAACTGCAGGGCCGTTTTCTTGGATTCCGTACGCGCTCAAATCTCCTAGGACTGTGAAGACATGGATCCGGTGTTGTGTCGTGATGGCTGCAACGTTGGTGCTCATAGTGAATAAGAGGACGCTGGGTACAATGGGGCAATCTGGTTTCTTTGTAGCGTGAGTCTCGTCTATTGAAGCGCTCATCGTTGGTGGCTAATCTTGGCCGACACGAAAAGGCTTGTGCCCGTTATGTTACCGCCTTCCCTTGCATTGTCGCTCTTCATACTAGCAGCATTTATATTGCTTCTTGGTATGTCGTGCGTATTCTGTTCAACTTACACGTTCAAACTTTTTGGATAGGAATGTTGGTTGGTTGGGCTTGGGGAGCGGCGGCTATGGCAGCAGGGTTAGCTGTTCGAAGCCAGGATCTGTTGGCACATCAAAAACAAGTTGCCCAAGCTTCGTATGTCACCCTCAAATGGATGCTTCTGTTTGTTAATCTATACCCAGCATCGTGCAAGGAATTCCGATTGCCCTCCAGCAGCAAGAGTTCGTATTTCGTGGAATGTTCTTGGATCCTCGGTAAGAAAATCTCAGTTCTCCGTTTTCTCCACTTATGTGCGGTGTGTATCAGGACTTCGGCTGTTTATGGCGCTTTCTTCTTCATTGGCACTTTTGCACTTGGAGCTCTTCGCGCTCGTGCACCTCAACTCACTTTGCTCAGCATATATGGTACTATTGTTTTGGATATTGTGAGTTTATGTTGGCATTTGCATGCTATATGCTACATGCTCATAATACTTTTAGATGTGTACTACTGGCCCTCGTATGTCGGCTTTTCCTCTTCTAGCCTAGAAAAGTCCTAATCCAACTTCCAGTGTTCCCGACCTCACAATATACCTTGGCCAAGTTGTTCCTTATACCGGCCTGCTTTTATGTTGCTATTGCTATTGCCTCGCTTGTGCTGATTTTCCCTGAGAGTATGAATCATGTCTGGCTGTAAGTGTTCGTTCTATCACCATTAGCCGTCGCCTCACGTACCTTTCGTCGAACAGTACTCAACTCAAGACCGACTTTTTTGAGGTAACGCAATCCCGGTATCATGCCAACAACGTCTAACTCTTTGCAGCCGCTTGCACAAATCACTGCTATTCAGAACGAAGCCTTGGCTTCGAAACCCTCGGACCACCAGAAGTGGGCCTCCATCACAGAAAGCGGAATCGAAGTCAGAAAGCGGCTCATTGGTGGCGTCCAACTTCTTCTCAATCAGATTGGGTTGATCGATCTCGAAATATCTGTTGGGCGCCTTGGTCCCTCCGATCTTAAACGCATAAACAAAGAGTTAAAGTCTTTAATGTTCACGTCTACGTAATTTTCTTCCTTCTTTCCAATGACACAGTGCTGACATTTAATTATAGCGGCCTTCATGCTTTCCACATCTTCGTACATCGCACGAACACCACAGATGTCCGGGAGGAGGAAATTTACGAGAATGCTATGAAAAATAGCGCTTCGCCGGCTACGCTAGACCGATTTACTATTTTGCACCGCAAGATCCGGGAACGCGAAATCAAACATGGCCATGACTTGGACTCATTGGTTCCCATCGTCGAGTCTGCGTCTGCAGACCTCCGTAAAACGTGCGAAGACAGTGTTGGCATTGCGTCAAAATGGTTCGACGGATGTAATAAAGGCCGATGGACGGGTTTGTTCTCGAGACAGAGCAAAGGGATCGTGGAGGATCGCCATCAAGAACTGGTGGACCAACTGGAAAATCTCCAACGCAGTCTCAGAGAATTCAAACAGGAGAAGCGTTCTCAGTTGCTCAGACCTTACGAGAAATTCTTCGACAAGGACACCGGTAGAATCTTGGATAACATCGGACGTGGAGGCGACGTCGAAATGTTTGCTGTTCGGTAAGTTGGTTATCTTCTTGGTTGATGAATCGCCACTCAAATTTGCTTTTTTTCAGCTCGCTCTTTATATGCTTTGTGTTTGCGGATACGTTGGATGCGTTCACTCAACGGTTGATTTCCTTGTTCGAACTCATGATTGAGCTTGACCAAGACCGTCCTCGGCCCAGTTTTTGGTTCCCGAGTGGGTTCAGTAAACTTGGGCATAAAATTATGAGTAGGAGGCGGGTTGACGAGGCTGTCGTCGCACGCGCCCTTGGAAGCTCTCCGGATCTCACCACTATAAATGAAGAGACGGAACATGATCCTGACTCTGAAGATGAAGATGATATACAATATGTCAATGCTTCTCGTACGCCTTCTTTCCTTTCATGAGTTCGGACCCGGTGCTAATGCATTTTGTTGTAGGGAAAGATCCTGATGCCCGTCCACCTACTTCCGCTGGTGGCAAGATCTTCTTGAAACTTTGTGGAATTCTCCGTTTCCTCGGTTCGCCTGAAGGGGTCTTTGGCCTTCGGCACGCAATCGTTTCAGTTGCGTTATTTGTGCCGGCGGTCGTTCCATCAAGCGCTTCGTTCTACTATGAGAATCGCGGTATTTGGGCGTTGATCATGGCACAAGTACGGTTGCTTCCACTATGCAGTTTTTCTTTTCAACTTAAACAAATTTTCAGACAGGACTTGCGGTGTATGCGGGTGATCAAATCGCTGGTTTTGTGATTCGGTTCACAGGAACTATCATTGGTTTACTGGGTACGTCGTATCCCAGTTCTTGGACTCGCCAGCTTGTATTCATCAATATTGCAGTCGGAATGGCCATCTGGTATATCGGTGCTGGTCGTGGTGATGGGAATCCATATGGCATTGTTATCGCTACGGCAAGTAAACTCAAACGCTTTATAATCTTCAGCTCACCCAAAATCCTTCAGACGTTCTTCTTGTCGTTCTTTTTGCTTGGAAGAATTGCGGCGCCATTCCCGCAGATGTTCCTTTGGACTTTCGCTGGGATCACAATCATCTTTGGTAAGTCTAACGTGGGGCCTGTACGTTTCTTGGAATTTGACACCTGTTCTCTAGTTATCGGGTACAGCTGGATCGATACGCACTTCCCTGTTCTCGTAAATTCAGGAGTTGGTGTTGCACTTGGTTGGAAGAGAGCGTGAGTTGTCAATCTAAGTTTCTAGATTCGCACTAATGCCTCGGATATACAGCCTCCTCGTTATCATTGGGTTTACTGCTGGGGTATGCCGACTTCATTGGGCTGGAATGATTACATGTCTAAGACTGACCTCCATAGTTCATCGTAATGATGTTCCCGCGCTGGAATTCTTCACGAAGACTCGTTCGAAGAAGCCTGGTCGCGTCAATTGAAGAAACCAGTTACCTGCTTGCAAGTGAGGTGGAAGCCTTCTTATCCGAAGAGGCTCGCACTCGTGCGGGTGAGGGCAAGCGGGATGAAGATGGAGGTAATGCTGCCAAGGAACGGAGAATGAGGAAGATTGGTCAGAGGGTCACAGATCTTTCCGTAAGTAGCCATCTTCTTGAATGTGTGGCAGCGAATTGGGGGCTAAGGAGGATTTAGGTACGACTTCAAGAGTTGCGACCTGCATTGGCAACGGCTCGATTCGAGCCTCAAGTTCAGTACGTTCGATCACGGGCAATGCAGAAATGTCATATTGAACTTTAACGTAGGGGTCTATGGCCGCACGAGCAATATGAGCGTCTCTACACTATTCAGTGAGGTTCATGTCTTGACGTGTTGACCCGCTCTAATGTACTGTAGGTCCCGGCTCTTGGGCGCTGTTGTACTTCTTACAGGCGCCTTTGCTCGCTTGGATTCCAAGTGGTGTGGTATCTTAGTCCACAGGGTACGTACACTGAGCCATCATAACCACACCTATTCATGTTCCTGCAGACACCTTTCTTGAACCCGAACTTGGTAAGTGCTCAAACTAATTTGAGCCATCCCATGTATCTCAGCTGACTCTTCGCAGCTTTCTGATATATTTTCAAACCTCTCGATCATCTCTTCGTCACTGAAATCGGGGGACCCATTACCCCCGTCCCTTCCAAGACTTCGTGACCGAGTTGTTTACCATGAACGTCATATTGGACGACATGACTTGCCATCTCCTCTGCAGTCTCCCCGACGAGCATCAGTGCCCCAAAAGATGGCTTCCGAAGATGATGATTCCGTGGATTCTGCTGCTGACAGTGATACTCTCGGTTTGTTGGCTGGGCGGTATGATGGTGCTAGCATTGGTGTTAGCGAACTTTCGTTGCATGTTCTTAACGTAAGTCCTTGTTCGTTTTTAATGACATCATACCGAATTTTTGGTTAGGACGATCAACTGCCTGCACATTCAACTGGTACGTAGCCCTCTAGGTTGGATACCTTCGTTTGTTCATGAATCATTTCTAGCACTTGTGGCTTTCTCAACTTTGATCTCGGTGAGCGGCGTTTTATCCCTGGGAAAGACCAGCACTGATGCACTTCATAGCTTATTGACGAATTCTCCGAAACGGTCAAGGAGCTTGTTGGTGAGACGTCGTTCAAAGGGTTCCGTGAACTTCAGAGAGAATATATTGGAAGGGAGGAGCGGAATATCGATTTACGGCCCAAGACGGGCTGAACAGCGTCTATCTAGTGATAATCTCTGGGCTTACCGTGATCGACAACTAACAGTCCTATACTGTATATATTGTAAATCCTACAATGATAGTTATCTCCACGATATACCTGTATGCCGCCCAAAACCTAAATTCTTCAACTCCAATAGCCTTCCACCTAATTTCCACTACTCCTTTAGTTCATATCATTGCTTATTTTCTCCGGCTCAAAGTCGTGTTATCTGCGTGGTACACAGTGTTGTTATATCAAACGTAATTACCTCTAACACTGATACACCATTTGCTGAAACTTCTCCGAGTCGGTGCATCATTCAAGTCCTACTACCTTGAACCTATGGAGACGCGCTTCCAATTCCACTTCAAGCTGTTCCTTCCCTTCCCCTGTTGGCCACCAAGTCCCTTGTTCGAGGTTGAATCCGCCGGCGCCGGATCAAACCGACGAAGTTCTGTTGACGAATTTGCAGCCTTCATACAAGCGAGCACGCACTGGCGATAGTGGTCACGCAATAATTCTGGGGAAGGTTGATAGTGCTCTGGAGCATCTGCAACATAGAAGATCCTCCCGTCAAGGGTAGAATCATCGTCCATACCACCAAAGTCCGTAATTCGGTAGCCGTCCTGGGGCACAAATCAACGGAGGCGAATCGATTGAAGGAGGACTGCATACATCTGGATTGACACCAAGCTGATAGTCATTGAAAAGCTTGTGTGCCGTTGCACTTGCGAGAAAGCCCTGCTGAATAGAATTCATTTTCTCTGCATCAGTTACGTCGGGGTCGGAGATGTGCCGCTGCATATCTTGCTCGACCCACTATCCAGATCAAAATTACAGTAGGCCTGAGTCAGGAATGGAGGCTTTCTGCGACACTCACGACATCGGTCTGACTGAACGGGAATATATGCGCGACTTCGAATCCAGTATAGTTGGTACCCCTAACCTTCATCCCCGTCAAACAGCACTGACGGTCTCTCTCTCTTACGCGGGTGACGAACTCATTGGACTTGGGAGAGGTGAATGTCAGTCGTTGATAGGAATTGACTTACGTTTGAGGTGTGAGAGTGGCTCGTTGAGTATTCTCGAAGGAGTGGTCTGTGCTCTGAATGCGCAACGTCGATGAGGCGTCGGTCTGTTTAGGAGTGTAAGACGTGTAAGACGCGTCGATCAGGTGAAAATAGATCCTCACCCTTGTCCAGAATAACATACGACCCAATGGCCAAGGTTTCGGTACTCTCCCGGTCGAGGGGTCCACCAAGGGGAGTAAGGTCATTCGCACTTTCGCACCGAAAGAGCGTAGCCGGGGCGGGCTCCTTCAGAGACGCAGCGAGCCATTGGTAGAAAGTTGAGATCGTGATTCTCCCGAATTGCCAGCAACCTGAAGGGCGGTATGATTATTACTCTTTTGCTTTGAAGCCACTCGCCGGGTTCGAACATACCTGCGACCTCGCGTCCAGTTTTTCCGTCATAAACACGGATATTACGGCTGAAATTTTGGCCAACCATTGTGGATGGAACTGAGGGATGGTGTTTGTTTGGCTCGACGGGGTGAAATTGACCGGTTCCAGCCAAGAGACGCGTCTGGGCTCTAACGAGGAGTCCACACGTCCATTATCCAATCACTTGGTGTACTCGTCGATTCTGCTGGGATCAGTCGAACGCCTTCGGTTCTTGTCAAGAGAGAAGGAATGGTCGACGAGTTCTGTCAAGCTGGAACTGGAGCGGAGAAGGAAGGAAGTCGCCTTGGATTGAGGGGAGGAAAAGTTGAACATCGGAGACGAGATCAGGGGAGAGATGGAGCAGGCCCCGCGCTCCAGGGTCCCGGCGCTTGTGCTCTCAAACCGTCACTCGATTCCTCGTTGGCATTTGCCATTCACACACCACACCAACATCTCTCGACTTCGGGTCTCAAATCTGCAGAGTTGCGGACACCAAATTTTGGGAGCTTCCAGGGTCCATCCACTTACTGATTTCCTCTACTGTAGTAGGTACGTCTGATCCTCCACCTTGAAGGGTTAGATTACTGTAACCCATACGTTTTGTTTTCGCAGTTGACCACCGTGGCTTGTATCGAATCTGGGTTCTCTGGAGCATTAGCATTCAGCTTAGTCGGCTATAGACTATGGAGTCGCTCCAACCATTTTTTTAGGCCAGCCTCGCGATCACCCTCCTCGCCCCAGCCAGCATCTCGGCCATTCCTCAAGCCTCCTTTTCCGACCGTTTCGTGGGGGTTGACGCTTCCTAGCTCATTGCTAATTCGACGTTATTTCCACGAAATGGATCGAAATGCGCTGAAATGACGGACCCGATCCGTCTCCGCCTCTATCTGCTTTCCAGTCAATTGCTCTGCCCATCACACCATCTTATTACAGTCAATATGATTCTTCCCTCTCAGTTGGTGTCAGTTCGGATGGTATCCGGTCGACAGTCGGATTTTGGTCCACTTTGGTAGCTATCTTCTCTTATCAATTTCCTGATGTCTGTTAATTATAACCCTCCTCTTCCGCCTTTCAAAGTGGGTTCTAATGCTCTCAACGCCTCAAATGCAAGAGCACATTGGCCCAGAATTATATTCGAACTTAAGGTCGTCCACAGAGGAGGTGTTGGAAGGTCTTGCTATAACGTGGTAGGGCATCGAAGATCAAGGTATACGTTCTTCGCAACCTTTTTCTCCAAGCTGAACGCTAACGACTCTACCTAACCCTATCTAGATCTGTGGATTGTCATACCGCTCCGCTTTGACACCTTCGCCGTGATATGCTCGTCGGTGCTATAGGTGTTTAAGCATCTCGATACATGCGTCTATCTCTAAGGACCTTTTACAGGGACCTCGCATATACGCTGGTATCTTGAAGAATTAGTGCTTTACCGAATGTTGGGTATGAAGTCGATTCTCTCAAGTGTCCTGCGGTGCCCCAGAAATCTCCTGCACCAGTCGCACTTCAATCAGAAATGGCCCTCAATCGGCGGTTGAGGGTTACAATAGATCACGATCGCAAGCTGCATCGCTAGACAGCTGGAGACGGACAT
The DNA here is from genome assembly GCA_004369065.1 of Pluteus cervinus. NCBI lineage: Eukaryota > Fungi > Basidiomycota > Agaricomycetes > Agaricales > Pluteaceae > Pluteus > Pluteus cervinus. The sequence goes on from ML208370.1 coordinate 89,123, forward strand.
CGTTTATCCCTCCGCAACCCGAAGGTGATCCCGCCTGCCTCCCCACCTGAGTCGCTGCTGCCTAACTTATGCTGTCACCAGGACTGGGATGTTGGAATGAATCGGGTCAGACGTTTCGCTTATTGAAGGTAAAGGATCTTCTTTTCATGTACGATCGTAACCTCGTTGCTAAATCCCTCGGTCGTCTCATCAGCGATTCCTACTTCTCTTGAGGCCAGGCCGAGCACCAAAACAACACTGTCACCGAACACTATCTAAACCTAATGGGTGCTTTACAGAAGGGAGGTACTGGAAGGTCTCCCAGAAACATAGCACGGCATATATCGAGGATCTGGTGCGTTTTTCTCCGGCTTTGTTCTTCCCGTGTTGGAAGTTGATCATTTCGCCTATAGCTCCGTTTTGACTTAGCGAGACAAGGCCTACGTCTTTGCCATGTTCGACTTGCTTGTGGGGGTTCGTGCATGTCCGTATCTGTGGTATGTCGAATGAGAGTCCGCAGATCCCTCGCATATATGCTGATATGCGTAAGGGGTGTCGCCTGCTGAACGCTACCGCGCTGGAATCAAGTATGATTCTTAGGAACGTAGGAACGTCCTCTTCGGTTTTGAATGACAGATTACTCGTTGCATTGAAGTTTTGGGACCGACCGCAGCTCAAATCGGGTTTCTATCACCAATGCGTACATTGTCCCGAATGCTTTCACTGTTCGCCAACTCATGTATCCGCTTAGGGTGTATATTCGGTGGACGAATACATTGACATTTTGTCTGTCCTGGTTCTGCTTTGTACGACCCAGTGGCCAATCTCCGAAAAGAATTATGTCATTGCGGCCGATATATGCACGAAAACTTTTGTATGTCGAAGTCCTGGACGAAGGCGCCTACACAGTGTACTCGTACTCTATGAATACATCTCTCAAAGACTTGGGAACACACAAACTGGGGCTTAATATACGCGGCGGTAGACGCAGGTAACAGTGGTTTCAAACAACAACTGACGGGAACACAGCGTAGGGGTATCATTCATTCCAACGACCCCCCTCCCTGTGAAGGTTTTCGAACAGGACTTGTCAGACTCATGCTGGCCTGGCGGAGAAAATTCAGTCCCGCGCCAAGTAGCTAGATTCTGCGCGCTCACCTTGAGCCCGACTTTCGCCTCGACCACTCGCCGAAAGCTTGTACCAGCCCCGTTCCTCGGCCTACTTTCTTTCACGGCGACGTTGCTGGCGACGAATCCTTACCGAACGTTAGGTATCAAGTCTGGTTCGCTCCACCTTGCGGCACCCTAGCCATCTCCCGCACCAGTCGCATCTCAATCAGAACTCGCCCTGAATCGGGGGTCAGGCTTACCGTAGATCACAATAGCAGCCGGAAACGAAGTACTTGAAGGTGATCCCGCCTGCCGCCGCAACTTATGCTATCACCAGGTTGGAATGAATTGACTCAGACCTTCCGCTCTTTGAAGGGTTTGGTAAGGGATCCTCTTTTCATGCATTATCGTAACCTCGTTACTAAATCCCTCGTTCGTCTCACTAGCAGTTCCTACTTCTCTTAAGGACAAGAACACTACGGGCGCTTTACAGAAAAGACGTACTGAAAGGTCTCCAAGAAACGTAGCACAGCATATATCAAGGAACTGGTTGTACTTTCCCCTCCGGCTCCGTTCCTCCCGTCTCGAAAGTTGATCGTTTTGCCTGTAGGTCTTTCCACGGCTCCGTCTTGACTTGGTTAGACCGTCAACGTCATCGTCATGTTCAACTTACTGGAGGGCGTTCATGCAAGTGGTATATCGAATGAATGCTACCCAGGTCCCTCGCATATATGCTAATCTCACTGGTGTCAAGTATGACTGCTTGGGAAGTTATAGCAACGCAAAGTCAGGTACGCCCTCTTCCGTTCGGAATGACAGCTCTCTATTAAATGGCTATAGACCTTAGTGAACGCGACTATTCAAGACGACTCCGGAGGACTTGTGAAGGGTGTTCAGCGACAGGTTCGAGCGAGAGAATGGTCGCTGCATGGAGGTTTTTGGGACATAACACAGGTTAATGAATTGCCATCGCTGGTCTGTACATTATCCCATTACTCCTCATGTCCAGCAATTCGTCTATCACGTTGGCTGGTGTATATTCGGTAGATGAACCCCTCGATCCCATGTTCAATCTCCACGAGATAAATACATCGCGATGTATACGCCAAATTTAATATCTAACATTGGACGAAGATGATTGGAGCCCTCGCAGCGGCAGGCTCGTCGACCGTCACTCCACGAATACGGCCCTCGATGGCTGGACAACACCTCAACCGGGGCTTCATCCTCGCATGTTCGCTAGATACCTCTCTAGCTTAGAACAGGAACTAACGGGATTGTAGCCTGGGGTCGACCGACGCTCATGGATTCCAATCCGATTCATTTCCAACCGCTCCCTCCCAGGTGAAGGTGTTCGAGCGGGGCTTGTCGGACTCGTGCTAGCTTGGCGGAGAAAAGTTCAGTTTCGCGTTCGATAGCTTGATGCCGCGCACCCACATTACCCCTGGACTTCCGATTTTCACCCCAAACTTCTTGCTGAACGTTGAACGTTGAAAGCTCGTATCAGCATTATTCCTTGGGCTACCTGCTTGGTGTCGACATCAGTTAGTTTCGTAGCTCGTTTTCGAGGATGCTTCGTTCGACGTACAAGTTATTATAAGATGGTGTGAATCCTTCGGCCATCTAAGATGCATAGTGGTCTAAGAGCGAAGAGCAGATGACCATGCAACGACGAACGCCATGAGAATAGAAAGGCAAACTAGAAACTAAGACTCAGCGTGGACTCCAACGGCTATACGCTCCGAATTCCAACAGGCTACCCTTAGAGACGGCCCAGCAGTGTGCAGAAGCAACTCGACAGGGATTCCAATGCGGAGAACCAGCGACCGTGGCCAAAATTCGATCTGGGCAGTCGCTCCAAAGTCGAGCGGAAGCAGGGTTTGAGAGATGCGTGGTTGACGTGGTGTTCATATGCAGCTGCTTTACGGATTCTGACTTGGGTGGAACAGGTTGTGGGCGAAAGTAATGGGGAGGTTGGCAGTTGCAAAGGAGTAGGGGATGCGCGAGAGGCGCCGTGATGCATGATGGTTGGTCCGTGCGACTCGGCTACAGCCTAATGTGCGCACAGCACCCAACAAACACACGTGGCCCTCTTTTGCTCCGACGACCACAACCTCTGGACTTCTCAACATGAACTTCAAACACAGTGCCAATATGAACAATTTTCAACCCCGATTTTCAAACAGAGTTGTCCATCAAAAGATATTTGTGGGACCACATAAGTCTTTGAACACTGAAAAGCGAGGTGAGCTGAGAACCTGCCTTGTCCCAGACTGGATATGGAATATGTATTATGTGCTGACTACAATTCCATAGCTGAGATGCTTCATGAGGTGTTACAAAAGCTGCCCACACTTGGCTATTCACAAGATCATGACAAGACATTGAGGCAAACAGAGCAGGGTACTGGACAGTGGTTTTTCAATATGAAAGATTTTCAGAAATGGTGTAATGGGAGTCCAAACACCAAGGCATTTCTTGCTCTTGGTGATCCTGGGGTTGGGAAAACCTGTCTTGTGTGAGTCCATCCAGTAGACTATACTCAAGTGCTATGATAACATGAAACATAGGTCTCTTATTATTGATCATTTACAGAAGCAGTGCAATTCCCCAGCCCAAGTGGCTTACATCTATCTCAGCCATCAAGAAGCTGAGAAGCAAACACCAACCAAGATTGTATCAACACTTCTCAGCCAGGTTCTATCCACCTATAAAGCTCTTCCTGAATATCTCACAGGTCTTTATGAGCAACTCAAGCTGGGACAAGGTTCACCCCAGTTGGGAGTGCTGATCACAGCACTGCTAAATATCTGCAAAGATAAGCAGATGACTACTTATATCATTTTTGATGCACTGGATGAGTGCAAGAGTTCTTATCAACCTGAGTTAATCAGGTTTATTCAGCAGTTATTCACAGCTGAAGCTTGGGTTTTGGCCACATGCAGACCTGCTGCAAAGGATTTTGAAGGCATATTTGATCAAGTTCATGCTGCAAAGCAAACCATTAGAGCTAGTGCAGATGACATCAGTGGTTTCTTGAACAAGAAACTAGAAAGTAGTGCCAGGCTGCAAAGTCTTGGAAATCACCAGTTTTGGCAAAAGGTTGTTTCAATAATCAACACAAAGTCCCAAGGAGTGTAAGGCCTATCATTTTTATTATGTTTACATAATTACTGACCCCTCACCTTCAGCTTTCTTATTGCAGCAATGCAGATTGACCATATTTCAAAGCTGACCACAAAAAGTGAAATTGATCTTGTCCTAGCCCAATTTCCTTCAGGACTAAATGCCCACTTTGAAGAGACATTGGAAAGGATTGAAAGCCAACCAGAAAACCTTGTTGCATTGGCATGGAGCACCATGAACTGGCTTTTACTAGCATGTAGACCTATTACTGCTGCAGAATTGTGTCATGCCCTTGGCACTCAATTGGAGTCAGATAAATTTTGCACCAGTGATCTCACAAGCCCAGCCACCATTATTCAGTCTTGTTATGGTTTTGTAACCCTTAAGACTGCAGGACAGTCTGAGCCTATTGTAACATTTGTTCATTTGTCTGTTCAAGAGTTCATTCATAAACAAAAAACCCCTTTTGACAATTTTCAAGAGGTTATTACTATGACCTGCTTAACATATCTGTCATTTGACAAGTTTCAAACTGATGACGGAATATTGGTTTCATGGCTGGAAGAAGTGAAATCAAACCTCTCAAGAGCTGCTTTCTACAGTTATGCTGCTCATTATTGGGGAACACATGCTGCACAATGCTTGAATGACAAAATGAGGGGGAAAATATTGAACTTCATGAAAAAAATGGCTCATCTGATACTCTGGGCTCAGAAAGATTATGGAGCTGAACACCTTGGAGAACAAGAAGGAAAACATAATCCACTACTACTACTTCATATTGCAGCCAGATTTGGTCTCAATCAGATCATTTCCTGGAGAGAGTTGGGATCTATGTTTGTTCAAATCAATACTAAAGCAGCATGGACACTAGAAACACCCCTCATGCTTGCTTGTAGATTCAGTCATAAAGAGATGGTCAAGTTGCTATTCTTGGTTCCTTGGATTGATTCAGAGGCAACAAGAGGAGATGGTATGACAGCACTAATATTGGCAATTAAAGCTGGAAACCATTCTATTGTTGAAAAACTGCTGAGAAAAAATAAGCAGAAAAATAAAGATTGGAACAGTTTGTTGCAGCATGCAATAAATGGTAGACATATAGTGATTGCAGAAGAGCTAATAAAGCAAGGGGCTGATTCCTCTATAATAGCTGATAAAGGCTGGACACTGCTACACTTGGCTGCTTGGACTGGCCACAAAGTAATTGTAGAAGCTCTACTCAGGAACAATGCTGATGTGCTTGCACCTGAAGATGAAGGGTGGACACCATTGCATTTAGCAGCACATAATGGACATACTGTAGTTGTAAGAATCCTCCTGTTTTATGGAACTCATCTTGAAGCAAAAACAAAAATGGGTTCAACACCTCTGCATCTTGCTGCTCAAAATGGACACCTAGAAGTAGTAGAAATACTTATTAAGAAAAGAGCCAATATATCAGCAGAAGGGGATGGAGGTTGGACACCACTAGACTTAGCTGCTCAGAATGCACATGCTCTGGTTGTCAGAGCATTGGTGCAGAATGGAGCTCAACCACCTCCAAAGGGAAATATAAGTGTTCTGCCATTGCACTTAGCTGCCTACCATGGAGACATCGCAGTTGTAGGTGCTCTGATTGAGCAAGGGGTTAGTGTATCTGCAACAGGAAATAAAACTTGGACAGCAATACACATAGCTGCTCAGCATGGATATCTTGATGTTCTTCAGGTCCTTATAGAAAATAATGCAGATGTATCAGGACAGGATGAGAACCAATGGACACCACTCCATTTTGCTGCTGAAAATGGTCATACAGCAATTGTAGAAGCTCTTCTTGAAAATGGAGCTGTTGTATCTGCACAAGATCAGGAAGCATGGACACCCTTGCATCTAGCAGCTGAGTGTGGGTATAGTGAAATTGTCAAGGTTCTGATTGAGAAAGGAGCTAATCCATCAGCAGAAGTCAGAGAAAAGTATACACCTCTGCATCTAGCTGCTCAAAATGGACATGAAACAGTTGTCAGAGTTCTCATTGCAAAGAGTGCAGATGTTTTGGCACAGGACAGTGAGCTATGGACACCACTTCACTTAGCTGCTCACTATGGACATAGTAAAATTGCACAAGTCCTCTTGGAAAATGATGCTTGGATAGAAGCAAAAACAAAGGATGGTTTAACACCATTGCATCTTGCTGCAGAAAATGGGCATCTTGGAGTTATCAAGTCTTTAATTGAAAAGAGTGCCAATGTATTGACACTTACAAGTGATGGGTTCGCACCACTACATTTTGCTGCTAAAAATAGACATATTTTAGTAATGAAAACACTAATTGAAAGTGGTGCTGATGTGACAGCACAAAACTATAACAACCAGACACCACTCCATATAGCAGAAGAGAATGGGTATTTGTCAGTTGTAGAAGCTCTACTTGGGAAAGGAGCTGATTTAGCAGAATACATTAACAATGCAACACCACTGCATGTAGCAGCTGATAAGGGTTTTATAGCAGTTATAGAAATGTTGATAGATGCAGGAGCACATATGGAAGCAAAGACAGAGAATGGTTGTACACCATTGTATAAAGCTGCACAGAAGGGGCATTTGTCAATTGTACAGGCTCTACTTAGAAAAGGGGCCAATATTTCAGCTGAGAGAAATGATAAGGAAACCCCACTGCATACTGCTGCTCATTATGGCCATGCTGAAATAATAGAAGCATTGATCAATGCTGGGGCTGACATGGAAGCAAAAGCAGAGGATGGTTCTACACCATTGCACCTAGCTGCATGGAAGGGGAATTTATCAGCTGTACAGACTCTACTT
>ML208371.1:0-107076 GCA_004369065.1 Pluteus cervinus
TCTTCCATCTGCGTCTTGCACTTCGCCGTTTTGAGTCGAAAAGTTAAACTCTCTCTGGCACTAGAAATTTTACCTGTTCCGAGTCTTATTATAACCTGTGGTACAACAGGGAGGGGTCCCTCGGACTCGGACTTGCCATGCAATTGTGCTTGGCCCACACTGTCTGCAAGTCTAACACCAAACACGATACCTACCATTTTGTCTTTGGCGGCCAGCTGAAGCCTTTGATTTGCGTTGAGCGCGCAGGCTAGGATATTGAGAGACAGTTGCGTGGCAAACTCTTGGGAAAGCCAGTGAAAAGGCAGCGAGAACAGAATCGAGTGAACTTGAAGCTGACGCCAACACTTAGCCAGGAGTGGAAAAAAGTTCGGCTGCAAAGCTCTTGCCAAAGGTCGATGTCAAGTCGGGCATAACCTAGGACAAAAGTATAGTTACAGTATAACACGAAACTAATATATAACCCCGGATCCATTCTCAAGCTGAGGACGCTCCTCCACCAATTTTACATGAGCAGCACTAGGAACTACGCATACCCGCTTCTAGTAGACGTCGAATAAATGTAAATATGGGACGGAGCGGCGGGCAAGAGTTCCAAGAAAGATTCCAGATATTTGCTCGAGGGGGAGGGAGTGGGTAGTATTGGAACTTCATATAATATGCTACAATAGATCGCTAGCGCTTTGTGTCTGTATAAAGCAGGTTTAAGAAACAAGGTGTTGTGCGAAACGAACCAACTCTAGACTGACCGTGTTCCAAGTAAAGCGGCGTAGCATTGTCTTGAACCAAGTAAGATCCTCAGAAGAAAGATCGTAAAGGGCGCCGTCAACTTCTAGTCTTTCGAGGATGGGATTGCCGCCCAGCCCTAAGCGAATTTGCACGAAGTCTCAAAGGGCTTTGAGTGTAAACCCAAAACTATTTTGGATAATCAAGGATAACAGGGCGTCATCACGGAGTGGCCGGTTCCCTGAGAGTATGTTCAAGGCTTGATTGTCGAAGGACGGACAGTTCAGTACCGTTAGACTGATGCCCTCCCAACGCCCCAAGAATCCGCCGAGATCGTTGCCTGCCTCAATCTCCTCCAGAATGAGTTCGCAGCCCGGAGCGACGGGCATGGCGTCGACCAGGCATCGAACGACATGTGCGGTATCGAGACAAGGAAGAGACACGTGTGAAAGGAACGACCACAAGAAATGGGATTCGCAATCCGCTAATTTGAGGAACCCCAAATCGCGCAATTCCACAAGTTGGGTTGGTGGAGACCTAATCGTCCTATAACACACCCCGGCACGAACACGTGCCAAGCGTAAGACCGACAAACTGGCAGAACCAAGGGTGCCTACAAACTCGTCCATTGCGTCATGACTGCTTCTGCCGGAAGTTGATAAATCCAAATTCGAGATTGTTAGGTCCGTCAGGTTGTGAAACTCGGTGCCAAAGTTGAGTTGAGATTGAAACCCGGGATACCAGTCCACCCCGTCAACAGCCAACTGATAAAGGTTGGAAGACGGTATAAATAGAATTGGCTGCGAGTGGTGGTGGTTTGCGGGAACATGCGAATGTTCGTGATGCTTCGCCTCTAAAACCAAGCGGGTCAGCTCCGGCGCAGGAGCTGTAATATTATTGAGGCACGGAAGCAGGTCGCGGTTGACGACCTGAATCACAAGCCTTTCGCATCTGCGCAGATGCGGCGTAATGGTTGCGATGAGTTGTTGCATCTTCGACTTTCTTGAAGCAACACGCTGAGGCGAAAATGATGACGGAGGGTCCATGCAATCAAGAGGCTTGTTCTCCAAGATATGGACTTCGATTGGGAGGTCCTTCGACCGCAAAAGTACCTCCTCTGCGTAGGACAAGGACGTGGATTCCAGGAATATGACCACCAAGGACCAAAATTCGGGGGCCATGGACGCGACGAAGTCCCAAGTCTTGCATACGGTGGCTATAGAGTATGGGAATATTTTTTCTGAATGCATGAGAGGTCTCCGGGGAGGAGACGGGAACATGGTCCACTCCGTCAAAGAGGCATATTCAAGGCGCATGATTACGAGCAAGACTTCAGCGGGAAGGGCCATGATACCAGATGACCGAACGATGACACGACTTTGCGGAGGACTGAGTTTGTTCATTGAGTTTTCCTAGAGAAAAATAATGAGTAAGTGTCGACGTCGCAACTCCATGCATAATAACTACCAGTTTGTGGACCGCTGGATGGAAGTTCAAAGAGACGGGGCGTTCACAATCAGGACATCGAGGCCTTTTTGAAGCTCGGGTCAGATGGCCAAGGCGGGTCAACAAAGTCCGCGCTGTTCGTGGTCAATGCACTATGCTTTGGCCATGATCTTTATAAAGGGAAGTCATGGTGCCATCGCTGCTCCCTTTCGCTATACAGGCCCCCAGTTCAGTGTCAATCCACCGGTATCAGGCATGATTACGTACTCAAGTTGGCCAGCTCCACGGTCACGGTCCGGTTTGTGCTGCACTCTTCAGCATGAATATCTATCAAGGTCAAAAAAAAACACAGAGGGAAGCAAGGGTTTTCGCGAATTCGATCATTGTATCAGAATTGTTTTGGCCAGGCTTTGATAGATTGTCATCGAAGATGGTTAACTGTTGCAAGTCATGGAAGTCAGTGCCGGAATCAAGAAGATGTTTAAACCAGGGAAACCAGCCCAACCCGTCGATAGACAACTCGCAAAGGTCCGAAGCTGGTGTAAAAAGGATTGGCTCTGAGCCGGGGGGAGGTACTTATAGAAACGAACTAAGCGAGTCAGTTTTGGTGTAGGAGATTGGATGTTGCTGGGGCATGGAAGAAGCTCGTAATCGACGACTTAGACTAGGGTTGTTTTGGTCAGAGAGTACATAATTTCGAGCGGCTTACTCTACGAGATATAGACTTCAATTCGGCGGTCCTTTAACAGAAAGAGTAGCTCCTTTGCATGATCCAAGGGTGTTGACTCGAGGAATATGACGACCCTGGGCCAAAATGTGGAATGTCTCCAATAAGGACGTGAGAAAGCCGATCTCGCTTTTAGGACCCGGCAACTTACCTTGCAACCGGAACGCGCCCAGTTGAGCCAAAGCGCTCGAACCATACCAACACTTTGGATGTTACATCTCAACACAAGTCTTGTGTTGGGAAATGTGGCACGTCGTCGCGCTGTCTCTCGTCTTCCATGGCGCCCTTTTACTGCCGTAAGCAACGCAGGGCACAAAATCGCCACGGACAAGTCCCTCAAATCTACGAAATGTTGCCCGTTACCAGCCCGCAGAGCCGCATATATAAAGCGAAATGAGACATGCACTAGTTCTCTTCGGTCGTTACACGTGAGTTGCAGCGTTTACTGGGTTCATGGGTCCTTTAATATGAGTAGACGACGTCTGCTGCCAGTGGACCTTCTGGAGTAGCCGCAAAGGACGTAGGCTACCTTCCATTTGGATAAGCGGAATGATATGTAATTCAGAACTTTGTAGGAAACGCAAGACGGAGGCACACAAGGGCTTGAAATGTGCGTCAATATAATTTTTTTCTCCGTCGCAAAAGTGCTCACGAGCCATTTAGCACACCTTTACAGAGTCACGCATCACTAACGTTGTTTGGGCGAGACGTGCTGGTAGATAAAACAGTTGAAACCTTGCTAAATCACCACCATGTCGCTCTACTCGGCCAAGGCGGAATCGGGAAAACGTCCGTCGCAAAAGCCATCCTGGAACACGAAAATATCGTCCAAAAATTCGGTGACGAGCGCTATTTCATCAGTTTTGACGACTTGGACATGTTGGATCCTTTGAACCCAAACGCAGGTGTTCCATGGGAGACCTTCATTCGTCGTATCCTGGACGTCTTGGAATTGGCCTTGCCAGGTGACACCAGGTCGCTCGTTGACAGGCTGAAACATCTTTCCTGGAAGTTTCAATCGAATCGTATCTTTCTCGTACTTGATCACGCAGAGCAGTTGTTTGAAACTGTTGAAACAAGTACGACGGCGACGGAGAGCTCTATCACTATCGCATCTATCATAGAAGAACTCGCCACGAGAGAGACGGTGACACTTCTAATGACGACCCACAAATCGAGGCTGCCAGAGACATTGAAATGTACACCTGTCCTCGTCCAACCCCTCGACATCGACGCTACACGAGAAACTTTTGTTTCTGTGTACGAATCACCTTGTGATGAAGGCGTCCTTGAGCCTCTCTTCAAGGACCTCCTTGGTGTCCCCCTGGCCGTCACCCTCGTTGCTGAAGTCGCTCGTCAGAACCATTGGACCCCGGAAGAGGTCGTCAAAGCATGGTCAGAAGCGAAAGCAAGCATTCTCTCGACGTCCGCTGAAGACGACACAGAGAGGGTCTTGGCTGCCTCGATTAGTTTAGCCCTCGACTCTGAAGTCCTCAGTGATGCCAAAGAGGAAGCATTCGATATTTTACGCGCAGCTGCCTTCTTCCCGCAAGGCGTCCAAAAGGCCATCCTCAGCAAGCTTCCGCTCTTACCCAGTGGTCAATCCATCGACGACGTGCTTTTCGCCTTGGGCTTGATCCACCCCAAGGACAACTTATTGACGATGTCAGCTCCCTTGCGGAAGTGTATCTCAACCGTATACGGGGCTGACATCGGCCACAGCCCTCTAGTCATACACATCCGCTCGTTCTACTCTTCCCAATTAACCCCTGGGAAATCCCTTGAAGAATTCTCCTGGCTTTTTTCCGAGGATAAGAATGTGGAGAAATTGCTTGTCTACGATCTAAAACGGGCAGACGATACAGAAAATATCACAGACATACTCGGCACAATATATCCCTTCATCAATCACCTCGCACCCCATATGACGTGGTCTACGTCTCTAGAACAAGCCGTGATTAATACCCCCGTCCCTCATGAAGACTCGATCCAGTCGGCCTCTTCCCAGACACGGGACCTCGTCGATATGAAAGCCGTCTGCTTATGTGGCCTAGGGGATCTAGCCCTGGCCATGCAAGATCACTCAAAAGCAATGAAAATGTGGGAAGAAGGATTAAAACTTTCCCGTCTCGTTGACTCTGAGGACGGCATCAGGAACTTCATAAACCGACTAGCAGACCTCTGTATCACACTCGGGAACTTTCCTAAAGCTCAAGAATACCTGAAAGAAACCCTTGAAAGGCCCATCGGTTCATCAGAAGAAAGAGCGTTGAATTTCCTTGCGTTGGGTCGTATCAAAGCTTACACAGGAGATCCCCAGGCTGCAGAGCTATTCGATAGGGTTTTGGAAATGGCACAAGACCATAATGGGCCAGGGATTGCGAAATTGGGACTAGAATGGAGAGGGGATGTTGCTTATCATCAACGGGACCACGAAACTGCTAGATCTTGTTTGGAAGCATTGATCAACCTTTGCAAGCAAGATCGTGATATGGTTCGATTATTTCATGCTCTTTTAGCGCTTCATGCGGTTGCAATCCGGGAGGGGGATGTTGGTGAAGCAATGAAGCTCTTGGATCAAGCCAAGAAAGTGGCTATGGATGAAGACCCTGGGTTAGTTGCTTCAACGTATGCACTCACAGCCTCGATTGCGGAAGACGCTGGTGATTTAGATGGTGCAAGAATCCAACTTAAGAAGGCGCTTGTCGAAGTACGGTCTACAGGAATGCTTGAGACCCAAGGCGAAGGACTTGCCTTGTATCTTTCTGGTCGGTTGGAATTACTCGCTGGGGACTATGAAAAGTCCAAGACGTTGTTCCAGGAAGCTTTGTTTATCTATCGTAACCTCCCTGAAGTGAGCTTTGAAGCAAGAATTCTTCGTGCATTGGGCGAAATCTCGTTATTAGAGGGAGATAGGAAGGCAGCTCTGTCATCTTTCCGAGATGCAGAGAAACGATGCGATTCCATTGGTACTCACCCAGATATACTTTATAAATGTATGTGCATTGATACTCTCGCTTTACCTGAACGGTTTGGTGGTTGGGAATCCTTTCTGGACGGCCGCATGGAGGAGTAGGGTTACCTAGCCTTTTATCTATTTTATGAAAAGGAGTAATATTGTAACCTACAAATAACCCCAGAAAGCGAAATACATATCTCCATTCAATGCACACCACACTACGTCTGCTCTGCCAGCACCACCTTCTTCCTCTCCGCTTTTGGTTTGTTCTCTCCCGCTCTTGTGTGCTTCCTTCTCCGTTCCTCCTTGACACGACGCGCTTCCAGCATCGTATGCTTGAGCTGTGACGTCTTGTGCACGGATTTTGGTAGATGTCTCCGCCTGATTGAAGTCAGGTCAGCCAATCTGCTTTGAGCATCATGACGAGAGGGTGTAATGACATACCGCATGACCGTCCCCACTTCCGTATCCATCTTCCATCGTTCCTTGAGACTATCCCTGTACTCAATTGCAGCACGTTCCCTCGCAGTAACAACCCCCAGTTTCTCTGAAGCTTTCGCTTTCCATATCCTTACATTTCCATCATCAGAGCCTGACAATACAAATCTTGCGTCGGCGGAAAATAGGGACGATGTCACCCTATTATCTCTTAGTGAACACTTCCATATGAGATCCCCAGAAAAGGCAACGCACCTCTGCATTCGTTTTGTGTGATAAACCTCTGGCGAATGACCTTGACCCTCCTTCCATATCCGCACAGTTCTATCCCAACCACCACTCACAAACTCCAGTCCAGTTGGACTCCAATCACAACTCATAACAGCCGCTACGTGGGCTTTATATATCTGAGTTGGGCTATCCAGATGCCGAATATCGAATGTATAGAGATTATGATCTTCAGAAGCTAAAAGTACCGAGGTGGGGAAGGTTGGAGACCAAGCTAACGCGTTACTACGCATCTAGATGAGATGAAAGAGGACAAATGTAAGACCAGTGGAAAGTTGTCACAATGGATGGATGTGATCGAAGATGCGGACGGGCAAAAGAAGAATTGTGGTGAGGCACCGTACCTGCATGACAACTCTTCTCTCGGCCTTACCGGTGCGTATATCATACAATGTAAAGGTACGATCTGAGCCAATACTTGCAAGCACCGAAGATTCGGATAGGTTGAATCGTACTGCTGATATTGTTTCCGTTGATGTGGGAAAGGTGAGATTTGATATGGGAGCACTTCTACGGTGCAGAGAAATGCATGAGTGGGTGCTATTGGCCAGCTCGTAGGACATACTTTGTTTCATCCCATATTTGAACGAGATTGGAGGCCGTCGCGAAAACGGGATCGGTTCTGTGGTGGTCTATGGAACTAGGTAACAAAATTGAACGTGTGCCGGATTCAGGAGAACAGGGACGAACTTGAATCCATATTTTCCTGGATATATGCTAACGGGCTGCAGAGAGGAGGGAAGATGTCAAAGATTTGCAAATGCACAATAGCATATAAGAGACTCACTGTCTGGGGTGCATTTTCTCCTACCGACCAGAGTTTTATATTGCGGTCGACACCGCAACTGAGTAGTTTATCACTACCAGCGAAACATAAACCAGAGACTTTGCCTTTATGGGCCTGCTGGAGAGTTAACAGTCGGGTACGTTGGGCGAGATTATGGAGTATGATGCCTAGAACACCGAAAGAGTTCAACGGGGAGGCTTAGCCGTATGTGGATGGATACGCACACACCTCCGTCCCAGCTTCCACTAGCGACTGTCACCACCGAGCCTGGCTGGCGACATAATACTTCCACAGCGTCGACATGGCCTTCGAGGGCATCAACAAAAGGCTTGGCAAATATTTTGTCCATTTTGGCAGCATTGAGGGCTCGTATTCGTTCTCTCGCACGCGCAAATGGGTGCAAAAGCGGATTTAGATTTCGTGAGGTGGGTGTTGGGTCTCCTGGACGCATTGGCAGATGATCAGCCGGCGCCCGCTGCAGTACTGATATTTTCTACGAAGTGAATGAGTTTAAATTCGAGCATTCAGACGCGTATTGCACGAACCACCATGGCTGGAAGACAATGAGAGTCGGACGGACACCGGGACGGCTGGAAGAAAATGAAGATCGGTTACATAAGCAGCAAGATCGCGTGCGACGTCGATAAGATCACGGTCGGTGTCCTACCCACCCTGAGCCCCAGGGGCAGCGACGGCGAGAACCAAATGAACGGCTGAGCACAAGCTGAGCAGCCCGAGTTCTCGTTGTGTGGATGGAATCTGGCAGGACGCGGCTGGTGAGTTGGCATTGGCCGGTAAGCGCCGGGGCGGCGGCCCTAACTCCATGCGGGACGGAATGGCAACCGGGATGGATGATGATGGGCGTTCTTTGGCAACGCACTGAACAGCGGACAGGATCCTTGTTATTATCCAGGTCTTCCCTCCACGGTCAGGCAGCTAGTCTGCACATTCCGCTCCTTTCGCGACTGGCTCTGTGTTCTGGAAATGCTGCATTGTAGCCCCGTTCTTTCTTTTTAAATGGGATCTATCTGTCTATCGGTTCCTTCTATCCTTCGTTGCGAGTCTTTCACTTCTCTGCAAAACCAGGTCCTCTTCATCCCGTCCGGCGTCGAGGTCATTGTCACCTCTGCCTTGCTCTTCTCCAGACATCAAAGCAACCGGTCAGTCTCCTTCTCGTCACCAAAATCACAATTTGACCCTAGATAACACTGCCAGGAGACATTACCTCCTCGTGCTCGAAGGATGGGCCTATTTTGCTCTCGCTCTGTTGGAATTGTTGTCACATATCCTTCCTGCCGCGCGGGAAGACCCTAACGTTTTCAGAATCATGGACACTGTACTTGGTGAGTCGTCTCCACTTCCACGTCGACATCGAGTACTCAGCCTTTTCAAGCTGCTGCTTCTTCAATTCCTTTGCTTTTCTACATGACCTTTTTGTACCTTCTCACTCGCAGGGAGCTCCTTCCTCTCCTCCCCAACCGGTTTCAACGCCTCCTGCAACTCCTTCTCATCATCTTCATCCCCGCTGTCCTCACCTTCAACACCCTTGGAGGTTTCATTGGAATTTCTCGTCGTTAGTGGCGAAGATCTCTGTTTCTTTCAAGTTTGACTGACGATGTTACCCAGGCATTATCCACATTGGGAATGAATCCGTCCTCGCTATCGGCTTCGCCAATCAGCGAGACTCCATGCTCTGGGTCTTCTTCAACAGTCTCGCTTTGGCTTTGTACATCGCCTTTCAAGCCGCGGTTTTCGTCCTCGTATTTTACCGCTTACTTCGCGCCTTCCTCGACCAGCGTCGAATCGAGAATGCCGACGCAGACGAAGCACACCTTTACAAGGGTACTGGATGGATAAGTGGTGCAGTCAAGCTGGGTGCGATAGAAACGACCATTGGATTTGTTCAGGAGGGCTTTGGTGGTGTTATGACTCGTCGGATTTTGCGCTTGGTTGCGCGAGGGACTATGGTTATTGGCGTATTCAAGGGGTACGTTTTCGGTCTCTCTATCTTCATCGCATCCTTATCCAATGTTTCTAGTCTGGACACCGCTGAAGATTTCAACCAAATCCGCCGAGAATTGTCTGACAATCGAGGAAAGGGCTACCAACAATCCTCTGGTCGTCAGGTCATTTCAAAGCCAAGCGCATTTCGACAACTTTCACCTACTGCGACTTCTTTCCATGCTGAACCTCGGGCTATCGATGGTCAGGCTGGGGATGCTTACGCTATGAGAGATGACCCAGGGATGCAGCAATTCGCGAATGTGAGGGATCGTCGCCAACGTGTCACCGTTGTTTTCAGCCAAGGTGCACCGACTCTTCAAATGCGCTTCTCTGCACTCGACCTTCCAAGTCCTGCGACCATCGTTGACAGAGTCAAATCTCCTCAATCAGAGTGGTTGAGTAGCGCCTACAATACCCCCTCTGCGGCAACTTTCTCTCAGAATAACTCTATCACTCAGCGTTCGTCGTATTCGCGTGAATTGGCCGATCAATTCGCCACTCTACTCCGTCCTCCTCCCTCGGCTGCATCTCGAGATTTCAAAGGCAAACAACCCACTCGTGGTCCTGATTCTGGGCTTTTAGCGCCTACCCCTCGATGGGGCGATCCATATACCTCCACCAGTCGATCACCGTCATATACCGTCTCAAGGCCGTCAAGATCGTCTTCAGTCTCCTCTACCAGGCGAAAACCTGTGCCTACACCATCACCTGCTTTGGCTGATGACGATCATTCACCTATCGACCCACTCGCAGACGAAGACGAGGAGCATTATTCTCGTGAAAGAGGAGGTCTAGGTGATGATGACTGGGAACAAGTGGACGATGATACCCGAACTCATTCGACTCATGTCACCCAATCCCAGTTTGCAGACTGGCATATCAGACCACAACCGGAACATATGCTACAATATCTCCCACCTCCACCGGAGATTCGTAAAATTCAACTCCAACCTGACCAACGGACGAAGGAAGCTGAACTTGCTCGACTTGCATTCGTTCAACCTCAATCTTACCTGAGTCATAGCAGGCCACCAAGTCAAACACCGAGCCCATCTTATACTGGTACCCAACTGTTCTCATCAAGACCAGCAACAGTGACACCAAATACTGAAACTCTGTTTGGCAACGACGAAGATGAGTTAATAAGTCCTCAGGAGAGAGTGATCAGTACCATTGCGGAAGTCGATGAACCTTCGTTTAGGAATAGGAGGACAAGTGCTTGGGTTTCATCAAACGGGAAATCGACTGAAGATGTTTCCAGTCCCCTTGCCAGTCCTGCCATTTTCAACAACCCCAACACGACAACGATGAACGATGCGATAACTACTAAACGACGACCACCTCCACTGCAACAACAATCCGATCCCAGTACCGCTCGAACCCGTTCCCGTTCTCGAACAATCGACAGTGAAGATGGAACAATCGCGACTTCCAAAAGCACCGATGCACTCACCATTCCTTGGCTCCGCAATCTTCCCCCTCCCACCAATAACTCCCGCCAACCCGACTCCTCTATATCCTCTAAATCCGACGAACAACGTAGACACGAAGAACAAGAAGCCGAACTTGCTCGTGCATTAGGGGGTTCAAACCTAGCTTCCAAAAAACAAAGCCCCTCCCAAACTATGAAGATAAAGAATATAGGCAATGCACCCATGTACACAACACCCCAACCTATGCCAGCTAAGTCAAGAGCAACTTCTGGTGTAGCAAGTTTGTATATTCAACCTATGAGGGTGCCTTCTCGTGATTCGGGGTTAGACGATGTTGTGATTGAAGAAGGTGGTACCGCTACAAGTAGTAGTAGACCGGGTACTTCAACGGATTCGGCATATGCTTCTTGGTCGAAACCGAGTGGGATGGGTATTGCGATTGGAACTCCCCCAGGTAGTGGTGACGGTGATGTGGCCTATGATTTGAGTACTAGGAATGAGGTTTTGAGGAGAGATTCAGAGGTATTGCCAGAGGCAAATCGTAGGAGTTATCGTAGGTATTAAACTCACCCACCTACACCACCTCACATTTTACAATTGGTACTGTAAGCACGCTTTTACTGTTTGCGAATTTTGTAATGGTCTTGCGTTGAGGACATTTGTTATATTTTTTTTGTTGTCTCTCAAGCTTCTCTTGCTTTTTGAGCTCAAGTTCCACCAGACTGACAAGTGTACCCTGTAAAGCAACTTCAAACGTACATAGAACTTGAAAGGGCGAAAAAAAGAAAGGAAATCGAATAACTAAAATACAAATCAGTCCATCCATAGACTCTCCCCATCTAGTTCATACCCTCTACCTCCCATTCATCGTACTTTTAACCGTCAAAACCGTCGTCCCACTCGCCGTTCTCTGAACAGGCACCTGAGAAACCACCAAATGCTCTTGACTTCCACTACCCCCCATTTGACCACCTTTCAAAACACCATTGGGCACCGCAGGTGGCTTCCTTCGTTGAGGTACCGGGGGTGCAGTCCTCCTGTGCTTCGTCGCCGTCCCACCGTTCGAGGTTCCCAAAGTAGAAGTAACAACAGACCCATTCGTTGATGTAGAAGTCACAGAAGCATTAGTCGCAGAAGATCCAAAAGAAGAGAATGATGAAACGGATGAAACGGAAGATGCAGATGATGAAGAAATGGATGATGCAGAATCTAGTGAATACGAATTATGGTGTGGGTGATGTTCTGTTTGATGTTGAGTTTGATGTTGTCGTGGAGGTGGTGGTGCAGGTGATCGTGTAGTTCGAGGAGGCGGAGGTGGTCTAAGACGAGGTCCACTTGATGAACCTGAAGATGAAGTAGGTCTTCCTATAGTAGAAGATGACGATGACGATGAGGTGGAACCGAATGACGTAGAGGTCGCATTCGCCACACTCAACGTACTTGCTGTACTAGGTCTTCTCTCCGAATCATATCCATCCACCTTACGGTGAGAACCCACCAAGGAAGAAGGCAATGGCGGTGGCGGTGGCGGCGGACTATGTCTTTTCATCCTCCTATTATCACCTTCACTCCCAGCACTCAACTTCCTCAAGTTCTCAACGCTCCTGCTTGCCTTGAGCGCCTTTGCCCTCAAACTTGCAGTTCTTTCGAGCTGTGAAGATGCAGAAACAGAGCTGACGCCATACTGAGGTTGTTGCTGGGCAGCTACCATGGTATTCGATCCGTCGATTGGACTTGTGAGAGGGCCTTCACCTAGTGTAGGCGTTCCGGGGTTGGAAGTAGTTGGTGTTGCCTCCCCACTGTCAACAAGACCTGCCGCGTTGCTCGGTTTCCTCAATCCAACACACCATTCCCCACCCAAACACCGCTCCACTAGTCGTTTCGTGGTGGAATTTACCTCCCTTATACTAGAATTTCTCATAAGCGACTCGAGGGAGTTTATAATCTGGAGGCGCTTGTAGGGCACTGCACGGAGTTGTGTCTTCGTTAAAAGTGGATGGAGCACTCGCAGGTAGGTGTGTCGAAGCTAACAGAAAATGTTTGACAATTTGAAGGCAGCACATATGCGAAATGACCTACCGACTCGCTGTCCTCGTCTAGGTCCACCAACTCTCTCAAAAACACATCGACCAACACCTTCAGGTCGTTCGTGTAAAAATACTCCGAGGTGTCCTTCGTATTGAAGAGTACATAAAGAAGCTTGAGTATCAGAAGTTGCATGCAGAGATCCTCTGGTGTCCGTTCTGGAGAAATATGATCAGCCAGAGAAGCCAGAAGTAACAAAATAAAGCACGTACCTGCCCTATTCAACATGAATATCATGTTCTCGCCAAACGTTTTGCTTTCCCCTAGCCGTCTCATCAACACCCGGAGTATCCGATTGTCCGACTCTGTTATATCTGCGGTTTGGGGTGGTGGGGCCTCTGCACGGAAAGACGCAACCATGAATTGCTCGTTGAGAGAAACCTAGGGAAGGTTTTGAGGACAGGAACCATACCGCAACACGAGCTACTTACGATCAATTTGATGACAGAATAATTGAAAGTCTCGTCTTGCATTTGTCGTGTTTGTTCGATTAGCTCGAATAGATAATCTATGAACGAGTCTCCGAACATCCCTATTGGAGAAGAAAAGTCAGGCCTGATCCTCCTTTCGGGTTAACCACGACACTCACGCAAATCTTGCAAGCTCAACTTTTGCACCCGACAAACCTCGTAAAGGATCCTTACTCCCAGACCCCTAAGTTTGGCTTCAACAGGAATTGGAACACTTCCAGGAGTCCTCGAACCACCTGTGTTGCCCAGGTATGTATCTTCCACTTCCGGGTCGATTTCCACGAGAACATGATCCATCACAAGAGGTATGAGGGGTTGCCACCTCTTCTGGGATCTGAAGAAGTCTGCCCTCTGCTGTCCATAGCAGAGCAAAACGTGGTAAAACATGAGTTGTAAATGGGGGTCCGTGGCCTATCCAAAATGTCCATAGCCGATCGTGGTAAAGTGGACGGGGGGTCGAGAGGGTGGTCGGAGATGCGGACGGTGGCGAAGGACAGATATCAAAGAACGTGGCCGTGGATTAAGGTCAGGGACGTCAGGCAAGGTTAGGTAAAAGGTTACAGCGTGGGCAATGGTTTGAGAAAGGAGGTAAAATGACAAGTTGCGAAATGGCAATGTGGCAAGGGCGGCGGTTGATGTTGGTTAGGTCCGATGTTAGAGGGAAAATGACGGAGTGAAGAATGAGTCGCGGTTGTTTGAGCAATGAAAGGACTCGTACCGTTCTAACATCGTGAATAAGGAGCTCACACATCCTCTCTGAATGAAAGGTGAACAACTCTGATTCGAGTATCATTTCGCATGCATGATTCAGTTGCAAAGGCGTTTGCAGGTATTGTTCTGTGAACGAGAAAGGGAGGGATTGTCAGACTCGCAGAACGACAAATAGCGAATGAGCTTGCCATGGTAGACAGCACATAGTGCCAAGAACCTTCTGAGAGTAGAATCAAGAAATGACAAAGTGGGCGGCTCGTCTTTTGGGAAATTTAGCATATCCTCCAGCTCTAAAATTCCGTCGAAAAGTGCGATGAGAAAATCGCCACGGCGGGCAAGGAGAAGTACTCACCCGACCAAAATTGTTGAGGGGTTTCGATGACATAGACGATGCCCAAGTCGTCTTGTGTGGAAATGTTCGGCAGATGCACATCCTCTGCCTCGTTTTGGGCATCTCCCTCCAGTCCACTCGAGACGATTAAAGTCTCCGTTGTCGTGGCCACTGCCATGTGCTTAGGTGATGCAGCGCTGGTATACAAGCGGTATATCTGCCTGGGTGGTTGTGGCAGCAGAGAAGGCGAAAGTGGAGAGAGGCCTTATATACTGGGTGACAGCAAGACCAAGCAGCTGAGGACGTCAAGAACAGCACGAGAGCTGTTTTCTCGCCGCACCTCACCCTCTTCACCGCGTGCCCCGAAAAGGCATCTTCATCACACACGCACAATCGCGTTTACGTCATTCATAACCGGGCCGGAACGGCGATTAGATTAACCCGGACAAAAGCAAAAGATAAAGCAAGAAAACACAGAAATTGGCATAAATCACTCATCCCGTTCCAAAAATCCAATTCCACCCGCCCTCACCTTCCTCACAAAGCTCTCATACCACTTGGCCACAACGCTCATAGGCACCGCACTCTCCAGCCCAACACCGCCCATCCCCCCAACAAACCCGGAGATGTAGTTGAACATGTGTTTAACAATCCTCTCAGCCAACCACACAGGATCCTTCTCTACCGTGGAGCTCGGTTTGACAAGGGCAGTTGACAGTTGCGCTTGGATTTGCGTCAAGGGCTCTATCGAGAGTCCAAGAACAGCTGTGACATCGTTGGGATTGTGAGGTATCTGAACCCCGGCCTGCGAGAATGTCTGGTGTGCGGCGGATGCCGTGTCCGTTGCTGTAAACGTTCCCCGAAGTCGAAAGATCGCTGATGGTTTTTCATTCGACAGCCTAAGAGTGATGTGAAGGGGTTCGAGTCGTGGTGGTGGTGGTCAAGAGAAAAGTGGGGCGTACATTCCAAGTAACTGAAATCCTTTCCCTGGCCAATAAAAGTGAACTGCGGCGCCTAAGCCATCAGGAAACGGTGCTGTGGATTGTCGTACGATTAATCGGGTGAGAATTTGCACTTTTTATTGAAACACGTACCCGTCCCCAGCATGAATACACACACATGATTTATGGAACCTGCAGCTGGGAGTTCGAAATACGCGTGTGTCTCGTCTGTCTGAACGAGGTTCGTTTGTAAGACGCGACCGGCGACTAGACATCCAAACATCCTGGGTCGTGTGGTACCGAAAGACTATCCGCAGCAGGAGGATCGACAAGTGCTTGATCTGTTTGAGACTGTCGGTTACCGTCCAACTGGCCAATCGATGGCTTCACTTATAATGAAAATGTGGCGAGCGGTAATCAAGACGACGCAAGGACGGCCTCATTGTCGCTATAAAAGAGAGAATCGACATGTGAGTCGTTCATGACGAAATTATCATCGAGATCAGTGCCGAATTTGATGGAACTTACTGGAACTGCGGTCTCACTAGTCCAAGCGCCACTAGACACTTTCCCGACAAACTTTCACAACACTATTTGAAACCACTGCTGATTGAGATTTATACACTATAGATTGTAGCTTGAACTACCACATTTCATAACATACACAAAACAAGCACGAGTCGAAAAAAAAATGGGGGAGGGGGTAGAGTATATGGATTGCGCGCCAAAAACAAAAAAAGATCGTGATAGAACCCAAATTCATCAAATAAACCAAGCAACATTGAATCCCAACCACCTTCCAGACCATCACCCACACCTGACTTTGGAGAGACGAGCTTGATGACTAGCAAAATCACCTATCGAAGACGAACGCGAGGTATTGTAGCAGTCAACCTAAGCCGCAATCTTTGCCTTCTCCAAAGCATTTGAGAGGGCATCAACACCCGTACCTCGTCCATGTTCATGATCATCAGACTGATTATGATGATGCATGATATGTGCATTCTGCGGATAAAAAGGTTAATGCGTGTCAACGAGAACGACGATCACACGAACCTCGATATCCTCCTGTTCAACGCGCCATAAAAGAAAGGAGGGTAGTCGGGTTCACCCCGTAGAAAAACGAAAACGAAAATAACAACAACACATGGAACGAAAAGGGTAAAAGTAGAAGGAGGGTAGAAAGAGGCAACACGCAAGAAGAAAAGTAAGGGAAGAAAGTAAAAGAAGAACGAAGTATCATCCGTCTGTTAATGTCTGCATCTTCCAAACCAACAATGATGACGGACCTTCTCAGATTCAAGCTGGTATTTCTTCACGTCCTCCTGTAAAGTTGCAACATCGGGATTCACGCCAGCCAATTGTTGCATCCTATTCATTGCCTTGATGCTAACTGTGGCCTTGCGCCCTGCGTTGTATCCGGACATCAGCAAACGACAGACAAAGAATCGGATTTGATACGTACACAACTTCTTCGCGTTCGATGCCTTCTTGACGTGTGGTAGTAGATCAGCCGGTTGACCATCCTTATCAACGAAGTGAGGCTCCTCGGAAGCCAACCACTTATGCTCCAAAGCTTGTTTTGCCGTTGGCCGTAGCTTGGGGTCAATCGTCAAACATGTCTTCACAAAGTCCTTGGCAGTGGCCGAAACATTCTCCCAGTATTCTTCAGGTTCGAACTTGAAGTCTCCGGAAATGATGGCTTCCATTTCAGCCTGTTGGGTGTCGCGATCAAATGGAGTGTAACCAGCGAGAAGGAAGTAGGTGATAACACCCATAGCCCAGATGTCGACCGGCTTGCCATGGCCAGCTGTGTAACGTCTGGGTTAAGGGAGGCTAAAAGATATAGACGAAGTGATAATACTTTTTTGGAAAATTTCTGGTGCCATATACTGTATGCCCATTCATTTCAACTTCACACAATGTCAAAAGGGAGACTCACCCCAGGAGTGCCGCAAATCTCCGTCAACATCGTCAATTTTTCCTCCTCCATAATCCGACTCAGTCCAAAGTCAGCAACCATAATGTCTGCATCTTCCTTGGGGTCACGGAAGAGTAGATTTTCAGGTTTTAGGTCTATGAAGGAAGTGACGGATCTCTTCTCAGAGAACTGCACCAAAAAATGGCAATAGCTCCGGTCTCACCTCGATGAACAATGTTCGAGTCGTGGATGTACTTGACGGCTTGTAGGATAGTACGAACAAGTTGAGCTGCGTCACTGGTGTCGAAGAAGCAATGTGCCAGAATTGGATAACACAAGGTGATTCGCAATTAGGACCGAGCCAAGAAGTAGGAAATTGAAACGTACGCCTCGTAGTAGTTTCCCTTGGCACATATCCGGTCAAACAACTCCCCTCCAGTGCAAAGGTCGAAACACAGGTAGAGATTGTGAGCGGTCTATAATAATAAAAAGAGAACGTTAGAACGCGGTTTTGGAAGGCCTAACCCCAGCAACGGGCTGGACTGATCGGACTCGGGAAGTGATGCGATGGGTAAATCCGAACAGTCTGGCATTGAATAACCCCTGAGAGAGACAGGTTCGCGAGCGCTCGTCCTCGGGATCAAGGAGCCTCTCAGGATTCTGAAGGGATTCAAGAACTAACCTCGAAGTAATCGTGCAATGTGACGATATTTTTATGTCCACTCGAGATCCTTTTCAGGACTGCGATTTCGTTCCGAACCTGTCGTGATGGTAGATGATGTGCCGTTGTTATCGGGGAACAGATACGGCAGCAATCGTTATCGATGGGGGGACGATAAAGCAGCAGCAGACACGAGCGAGAAGATCGAGGACGCGTTGAGCGACGCTGGCAGGGCGAAGGAAATGACAATCAACGGACCATATGTTCTCTCCCTTCCATGAGTTTCTTGTTGATGACTTTGCAGGCGTAATACTTGCCGGTCTTGATATGTATAGCCTCCTTGACTATCGCGTATGTACCGCTTCCAAGGGTTTTACCAGTGCGATACTGCAGATGTAAAATAGCAAGACAGGGGTCATTAGAAAACTCGGTTTTTGGAGTGGTCAAAGCGCAAGGAAGTTACCTGACATGGCACGGGTGCTGCAGGCATTGTTGGGGGTAAGAAAGAGGACGGGGTAGAGTGCTGGAAAAGGAGAAGACAAGTTGGTGAGATTGATACAAACAAGGCGATGTGACCGACCAGTCCTGCGCCTTTATTCTCCTCCTCGCCCTCCCCGTTCGTGGCACTGCTCCCGCCTACATCACTGCCTTCGTGTGTTGCTGTGGCATTCGTGCTCTTCTCGCCACTCTGCGCGACGCCAGTTGTCGTGTTATTGCTGTGTCTGCTGCTCTCCTTGCCAGTGCTGTTCCCGGGCCCACTACTCGAGCTCCCAGCTGCACCTACTGACCCTCCAACCACGGAGTTTCTGTTGCTCTTTGATTTTCCCGAGAACGCGGAGGTCAGCTTGTCCGGCAGTGACCGTATACGATGGGGGTGGTCGGATTTGCTCTGATGTTGACCCATGTGCTCTGACAGGTGTAGTTGGGATCGAAAGGGATAGAACAGCAAAGAGACGTGGCGAGCAAATGGGGAAGGTGGTTGGAGAGTCAGAAGGAGTGGAACGCCCGAGACTTTATAGTCCTTCAAACACTGTTTTTTTTTCAAACGAGTCTGCAACACCGCCACGCGTTCCCAGCACGCAGATCCAACACTTCCCTTGTTTCCCTCCATGAGAGCACGCCATTGCACAGGCACAAGCACACTGCATATTCAAGAGCCGTTATAGTCTGCTCTCTGATAGACGATCCTTTCGTCGCATCGCCACCGGCTTTGCACACAAACACCTGGGCTGTGTAACGGTTCCGGTTTCCATCCAGGTTTTCACAAGTTGAACTTCCACCTGCTTAGCGTAAAGCATCGCACGCTCAGTCGGTCGCGTCGGGCGCTGTCCAAGGCCATCTCGTTCATGCCGGCCAAGTTCCCGAAAGTTGGAAAAATCTATGGTTTTCCGAGGTCCTATTTACCAAGCTCGTCGACGCGTCGATCCAACGTTTTATCTCCTCATGTTTAATGACTTCATGCCCTTATCAATAGGTTTCTCGAGCGATATAACTGTAACACGTCAAACGTGTTGGCCGCATTTCGATTTACCCCATGCCCCGAAGGTACTGTAACACCCCAAATGATGTCCCGTAGATCAAGTTCCAGTCAACCTCCATTTACCGTAATGAAGCTGAAGAACGGTCGTTCATCATTACTACAGTCTGGCGCAATTGTTCGTGTGTCAACTCGAACTCGAACTCCCTGGAACTCGTGGAGATAGGAGACATTCATCATCGACACATAGCATGATCAATTCAAACAGACTTTCAATCAAACTTCTGCTAAAATTAATCCAATTTGGAGCCGTTTTGCCCTCTCCTGCACATCCGCTAGCTCCTGTAGGTCAATCGAAGCGATGCTCGCAGGGACTCTGGATTCCGAACTCCTCCCAACGCAATGCTATGGCACGGTCAGCACCTGGACTTAACTTAGCATTCAAGCTATGATCTTTCAAAATATTCACATACCCAACGAAGCCTTCGATTCCACACTCCACGGGGCGCATAGACGAGGTGCCGAGGCGATAACAAGTCCTGACCATCACTGTCGCGGCGACCTCGACAAAAATAACACCTTGTCCATTCAGAACATATCAACGACATGATCGCACGCGCGATTCTATAACCTCCGAATCGGCGTTCGTCCTTAAGTATGTTGCCACGGAATGTGAACATATGAAATAGAAGAGCGACTGGTGACGTGGACAAAAAATGCGCGTTATGGGCATTGTGCACATACAACAGAGTACAGTAACAAATTCCAATTCTCAGCTGCCAATAGAATGTAACATAAGTTACAGTTATCTTTGTCTGCTCGGGATATGTTCCGCGACCATCATTTCGCTACTATCCTTCGGGTCAATAGCAAAAACCTTGATAGGAATATGGTCTGCAATTCCATATCCTTGATTATACTCGAGTAAATTAACCCGTTGAGACCCATCAGGCTCAGGAGCATAACCGGGTCGAATGCCAAGGTCTGTATCGCCTTTGGCAACACGATATCCGTATCCTTCATGGTCTGGTATGTGAGCCAAAGTGACGGAATCGATATAGGACGGAGGATTCCCGCGTATCCATTTGGGAGGTGTAAGCCCGGTTCTCGTCCACACGGTAGGTAGTTGTTCCGTGCTTGAGATCGAGGAACCATTGTTCCGTACCTTGGGAGCAGTATCTACGGGCGCTTGCGTAGTAGTCTCGAAAAGTGACGAATGCTGAAGTACTGGTGCTAATTTGTAGAATAAGTACGGGAAATTGACTACGATCAACATCATATCGGAACACTTACCTGGACTGAGAACGGCCCTCTCGCCCTTGAATATCCGATGCACAGCGTCAACAGAAGGACGCGAGGTAGGATCTGGTCCCCAGCAACGTTGTATAATATCCCAAATCCCATCGTCAGTTAGCCGTTCGGGGCGTGCAGGCCGTTTCTTTTGATCCACTACGACACGCGTTAGGACGCGATCCACGTATTTCGCAAACGGGACCTCCTCGCTGAATATCTACACACCTGTCAGCCTTCCTTCAATCAACTGGAAGCTCTCTCTCACCTCCCAGATGGTTATACCTAGACTATACACGTCTGACGCCTTGTCCGGACGTTCACCATCCAGACATTCTGGGGCCATCCAGCGAAGGGTTCCCCGTGGTCCTGCCTGACTGCTGATGGCCGACTGGCTACGAATGTCATCCAGGATAAGTGAAAGCCCAAAATCTGTCAGAAGTGCCCGATGGTTATCGCCCACCAACACGTTGCCCTTTGGATACTTCAACATTCTGTCTACTGGTCGATCCAAAGGAACTCACCCCTTTCAGGTCAGCATGGACGATATCATTGTGGTGCAAGTAGAGTAGTGCAGAAACAACATCGCCTGACTACATACACTGAGGGGTCAGGTGTCGCACGTCGCCGGGAGATACACTCACGTACCAGGCCGACCCGATTAGCGCGGTCAGAATTTGTTCGAAGGTAGTGGCATATATTTCCAAATTGGCAATGTTGCATGACAAGAAAGGGCTGGATAAAATGAATTAGATACGAGAGGACAGGCGCAAGGACAACACACAATTGAAGCCTCAAGACAAGCTCCATAAAGTGGGAGAATATTAGGATGGCGTAACTTCGTCCTGTGGGCTTGGCCGTGCGGTCTGATTCAATTGAACATACAAACAAATACGCACCATATCTTCACTTCCTTGCGTATGATCTTTAAATTGGAAGTAGACACTACCCTTGCATCGTCGCGGTGCATTCGTTTGATTGCAACCAGCTACTCAGCAAATGAACACTAACGCCTCTCGGTACTAGAAGGCAGGACTTACAGCACCGTTCCATTCTCCCCCGTGAATCACACCAAACGAACCTTGTCCAATACTAGCCGTCTCGTCGAACTCTACTTCAAGGCTACTCAACATCCACTCTTCAAGGAAATCGCGACGAGGCTGAGATACGCGTTGAAGTGCAGTCGCTGCATTCTTCAAGAATAAATCTTCAGGACGCGAGAGGTTTTGTTTAGGTAGGGTTTGGACGTGCTAGTGAAGTGTTAACCAACAACTCCATTCATTTGCAAATGCCTCTGACCTTGAAAATTGCAACGAGGAGTTCTTCCATCCTCCGATGAACTCCATCCTGGTCTTGGATTGCCTTGATGATATGCTGATCATTATCAGAAAGTTGCTTGAGCTGGGTAGTCAGGACTGCCTGGTCCTGTTCTCGAGCGTGTACCAGCTCATTCTGGAATTTCACTCTGTCGATTTGTGCGATGATCTATAATTCAAAGAGTGTATGTATCAGATCGACGACGAGTACCACAAAAGAGCCACAAACTTACGCCGAACATAGTGAATGCATCAGATATGTCAACGTCCGCCTTTGCAAGCTTGACATCGATTTTGTCTGTGTTCATCACACACCAAAGGAACCCCTTCTGGCTCAGAATTTGACAAACATTCTTCACCGCCTCGCAAGCACTGGAAATTCTGTATATATGCACGCAAAACCGAGATATTGACCAACGCACCTGGTGATTGACTGAATTCCTTCGGACAACGTATCTGATAACTGTCGTTCCTTTTCCAGCATTTCTGCCACCTTTTGGATTAGGTCACGACAGCGCTCAAGAAGGATATTGAGCTGCTCCTTCCTGATTGTCACCTTTCCATAGATGTCGTAGGCTGCCTTCAGAACCGTAGCAGCAGCATTGAGTATCCCGGGGATCGTGATTGCCACACCAGCAATTGTGATGAGCTCGGCCATGATAATGTCGATATGCTTTCCGCAGTGGATGAGTGACTACGTCGTGCAGCACAAGAGTGTCGTTGTTGAGAGGTCCGATTGAAGAAGATAGGCGCCTATTTCAAGGTTCTGTCGTCATAATCGGCTCGCGTTCCATACAACACACTGCCTGTCGTTCGGGGTGGAGCACAAACCGCTTGTACGATAATTTGCGTCATGCATGACATTCCGCCCGTCTTCGGGTCCAGGGTTCCAGTCAAAATTAATCCTGCCAAGTGTGCATGTTGTGGACGAGAGGACAGATGACTGTGAAGCCCGGAAATCTGGCAAAGTTTTGAACCACTCGAAAATTCATACTCCGCGACTCTCCCAATGATCGACGTCGACCCACATGTGGAAGATCTAGTATTGTGACCTGGCCATCACATTCCTGGGTTGGACCGTGGATGTAGGCATACATGCACGTACGAATGGCGTGCGTCCGAACATTACCACAAGTAGGATATGGATGGGATATC
This sequence comes from Pluteus cervinus, assembly GCA_004369065.1. Classification (NCBI taxonomy): domain Eukaryota; kingdom Fungi; phylum Basidiomycota; class Agaricomycetes; order Agaricales; family Pluteaceae; genus Pluteus; species Pluteus cervinus. Next base: position 23,164 of record ML208371.1, read on the forward strand.
ATGTATCTACAAAAATGCGAACGAAAATCTATATATCAATCGTGGACCGACTGAAAACAAGAAAATAGTAAAAGTTCCAGTCACAACCATAATATTTTGATCAATTACAAGGGGCATAGTGTCCCGGGAGAGGTAGTCCATCCGCTAACACGTCTGAGTACTTACCAGTCTGAGGATTTACTGTCCCTCCATGAGTTTGACGATGCCGAACGCAGCACCGGCTGCAAGACCACCGACTAGAAGGGTGCTGATCGCGCCCCAGATATAACCCGAGGGGCCGACACCAGCGCCGGTTATTCGAGCTTTTACAGCACCGAATACCAGCAACACGAGCCCAGTTACGAGGCACGAGTAAAAGAGCGCCACATGTGCCTTGGGAATGAAGAAATATGGCATAAGAGGGATAAGCCCGCCAATTAGGTATCCCATGCCGATAGTGAATGCAGAGATGTACATTCGTCTGTCAGGGACTTCCTCTGAGGATGGTCTCAGTATTCCAGCACTGGAGAAAAGACAAAGACACAGACCAAGCCCTTCGCCAAACTTGAGCAAGAAAGCTGTCAAGCCAACCTCTTTACTCCATCTCAACCTATTTCTCTCTTCTTCATCTCTCGCATTCTTGATCCTCGTTTGCAAGCTTCCAAACCACGAATTTCTCGAGCCAGCCAACAATGGTGTCGATTCATTGAGGTTTCCATCCCCGTCCATTTCCACATTTCTCAAGCACCTTGCCACGTCTCTACATGTCTTGTCATCTACTCCAACAGGCCCCAAAACTTCCACCACTTCTCGCTCCATTTCGCCGTCGCAACTCCGCAGGACCCTTTCGCTCGTTTGTTGTCTTTGATATCGATAGTAATCCCGCTCAGCTTGTGAAGCGAGGAAACCGCCGATACCCATTGAAATGGCACCTGCTATCAATTCCGCGACACCTCCAAGGACGACGATTTTTGATTCGCCTAATGAGGAAAGACCTGCGGTCAACGCGAATGGGACGGTGAGACCGTCCGAGAGTCCAATGACACTACACGTAGAATTGGTGACGTTTAGACAGAGTGAAATAGAATCACAATTCGCCACGTACACGTCTCTAACAACATCAGGATCGACGAGCGTTCGGTCGTCGCCTTTGAGCTCTTTGCAGCATACGCCATCTGCCCGAGCGTGCCTAGAGCACTGTGCGGGTAATGGAGCTGTTACACCAGGTCGCACATGGTCGATAGGCCATATGGGCGGCTTAGATGGGTTGATTGTCCCCACTTCCGACGAACGAGCAGGGAGTCGGACGGAGTGGGGTGTGATGGTTGCTTCTGAGCTCGTTGAAGCATCTTGCGCGCTGTGTGGCATGGCTAAGTGGTGAGATGGAAAGCAAGAGGGAAAGTAATAGAAGAAGGAGCGCGGAATGAAGAGGAAGTTATAATGGGAGAGAAAACTTGGTGGGTCGGGGATATATCGGCTACGCCGGAAATCGTAATTGATGACAAATCCAAGCTGCATCCCGCTCAGCCAATCGACTCAAGCGGATTGGTGATGCTTTCGAGCCAATCACATCCAATGTGTTACGATACGATCATAGAGCCGTTGTAGCAAGTAGAGGAGCTCAAAAACACAGAAAGGCTGGGAGCGCAAAGCGTGATAAAATTATCAGATAAGAGTAACATCCACGGAAGTGATCCGACCTAAAGATATCTCACATCCGAAGCACGGTGGGACCAACTTGACTGACACGTTTCGCATGAAGAACCATCAGTGTAAACGGCGCCTTCAATCGCAACGTTCGAATTCGTTGGAGGCCTAAGACTTCTCATCAGTGCAATCCACCACCTGTTGAAGTGTACCCACGAGCCATTCCCGAGTTTCAGGCCGTGCCCTAGTCTTATGGGGATACTCCAGACGAATGCAGAAGAAGCTGGCCGTCCGCGACAATTTAGTCAAAAGCATTTGATGTCGTCATTGAGAAAGCTGGAATTGCCGTGACTTTGTTGGTGGCAGGAAGTAGATCACAGTTGCGAGTGCGAAACACGTAGTCTCCTGTCAAGGCGACAACGCATCCCAGATACAACATGGCGGGTTTCTCGTACGTATGGACCCCAGCCTTTATTTCGGCTTCTTGAAGAACTGGCGGACTCTATAGACTATGGTCCCAAAGTCGCCAGAAGAGCAGGAGGATTTCACGAAACTCAGAAAAACGACAAGTTGGCTAGCAGAGAACAGGGATGTGGACTTGTACTAGATTCGGTAGAGTGCGCATCCTTTCCAGTGTCGATGTCGGGTCGAGAGGTTGGGTGCAAAATAGAGCGTCGAAGTGGCCAGGATGAAAACGATTCGGCTAGCTCCGTATAATCTTCCCATCACCGTCTCCGTGAACTTGGAGGGCTGGGGAACTTCAACTTGAACGTTTGAGCCTGCACCCGATGGTCACCATTTCTTTGAACGCTCAGGAGATAAGGATTGAAGGAATTGCAACGGACCCTGCGCACGTGCAGTTCACAGTAATCGCAACCGTTAGTGATCCTGTTGTCTTCTTTGCCTTACACTCCATTCACCAGGTCTTGTTCCCACCTTCATAACTTCATCTAGCATACCACATTCTCGACCTGTGTATACCGCCCCAGCCATTCTAAGCACAACCTGAGTTCGTCGTAATAGACTGCAGAGGATGTCGACCATTCGCGCTTGTTCACGACCTCTGCGACCTGGGTCCTTCGCAAGTAGCACCTTCAGGACATCAACGTCAATACAACGCTCCGGACCAAGGAAATATGGGACAGCTGCAGCTAGCAACGTTGTCAATATTGTTGAAGTTGGTCCCCGAGATGGGTTGCAAAACGAGAAGGGTGTTATACCTGTCAGCGTCAAAAGCGAGCTGATTAATCGACTCGTTGACGCCGGAGCATTGCTAGTCGAAGCTGGGAGCTTCGTTAGTCCTAAATGGGTTCCACAAGTGGGCAGAATTCTGTTTTCTGCCCGAACGTCTGTCTGGTGCTAATATACCCATATAGATGGCTGGTACAGGGGAGGTGTTGCAAGGTATTAGACAGAAACCCGGAGTCCATTTCCCAGTTTTGGTCCCCAACCAAAAAGGATTAGAGAATCTACTGGAACTACTCTCGACGCATTCAAACTCTCCAGTACCTTTAACGGATGAAATTGCAATATTCGCGGCTGCTTCGGATGCATTTACAAAAGCCAACCTGAATCTGGCCACAATTGCAGAATCATTGGCTCGATTGGAACCCGTTGCACGGGCTGCTCTGGATAAAGGCCTTCGCGTGCGTGGGTATGTCAGTGTTGTCGTCCATTGTCCATTTTCTGGAAAGGTGGATCCGAAGGTGGTCAAGGACGTCACGGCAGCCCTCCGGAATATGGGTTGCTACGAGGTTAGTCTAGGAGATACAGTTGGTAGAGCAAGACCACATGAGGTCGCGGAGGTGCTCGAAGAAGTGAAGAAGGTAGTACCCGTGAATATGTTAGCAGTAAGTTCATATCTGTCAATCTTGGGTTGACAGATGGCTTACTCCTGCACCTCCAGGGTCATGTAAGTGGTCATACTTCTAACGGTGATATTTCTTTGAATGATTTCGCAGTTCCATGATACATTCGGAACGGCAGTTGCAAACGTCATGACCGCGCTCTCACACGGAATCCGGACGATCGACGCTTCGGTTGGTGGACTTGGTGGCTGTCCATATTCACCAGGCGCAACAGGGAACGTCGCGACAGAAGACGTACTCTATGCTCTCAAAGACTCGGAGTACTCTGTTGCCGGTGGCGTCAATGGAACCATTGACTTGGACAAGATGGTGAACATCGGTTGGTGGATAAGTGAACAACTCGGTCGAGAGAGCATCAGTCGGGCAGGAAGGGGAGTCAAAGCGAGAAGGGAACGAGAGAAGAAGCAGTGAGCTATTCTACTGTACTCTCTCAGCCTTGGATCTACTGCACTCGTGCAGTCAGCGTGAATATAACCCTGGGATTCGGCGTGATTATCGGAGAACCGGAGATGTTTAGTCGTGTTTGAATCGGGGGCCATCGGATATAGATATTTCCGGACCGGGAACTTCGCTGGCAATGGCATGATGGCATCAACACCAGCAGACTGTTCTAATCTCACCGGGCCATACTTAGCACGGTTGCCATAAAATAGTCAGGGCGAAGCGGCAATGTCAACGCCTGCCCCCATCCCCTGTTTATTCCCGTTGTCCACAGAGGAAGGATGTCGACTCTGAAGCACGAAGCGTTCGTTTTCGACCCGAGGCCACATTACCCGCTTTTGATCACGGCGAAGAGGTACTGGAAGGAGGATTCGCGGTATTTGGAGGATGATGATGCTTTGACGCTTGTGTTTGCCCATGGGACAGGATTCCACAAGGAGCAGTGGGAGCCTGCGATTGATGATTTGTATTCGCTGTTGGGTGATAGTGGGAGTGAACGAGTGAGGATAAGGGAAGTGTGGTCTATTGATGCTCCAAATCATGGGGATGCTGCTGTCTTGAATGAGAAGACTTTGTTGTTTGGATATGAACCTGTTTGTGAGTTTTCGACTTGGTGGAGGGCGGTGATATTGGACGCTGATCAATTCTGGTTCACAGTTGGATGGGAAGAGTATGCGCGGAGTATTCACGCGTTCCTTGCTGGCCTTGGGATAGGCGTCAATACCGATTTCACGAAGAGAAAGCTGGTGGGGATTGGGCATTCCATGGGCGCTGTATCTGTGTAAGTACCATACAGTAACACGAGGCAGTGGTCACGGAATTCACTGGTCATAGACTCCTCTCACAGAATTACTTCCCTTTGGTCAAATTCACCTCGGTCATCCTATGCGAACTAATGACCATGCAACAAAAGTATATTGCCAAACCCCAAGTCATCTTGGTCAAGGGTTCGAGTAACCGAAGAGACATATGGCCTTCTACTGAAGAGGCATATAAATCCTTCAAGAGTCGAGGTGCATGGAAAATTTGGGATGACCGAGTTTTGAGAACTTTCGTCGTATGTCTCCTTGTTGTTGCTGTTCGCGGATTGCTCACCGAGAGCTTATTCAAGGAATATGGGACGCGACCTCTTCCAACAGCGTATTACCCCGATAAAACGGAGGGTGTTACATTAAAGTGCAGTCGTGCGCAGGAGACTGTGAGCACCGTGGGCGCCTACACACCAATATGAGCTCTGAATTTGCATTATCATAGGCGTCTTACCGGGACCCACTTGGTTTCTCCCGCGTGTACAACAACCTCCGCGAATACGCCAAACGGACACCAGTTCATATGATCTATGGCGCCATTAACGACTATCTGTAGGTATCACCCCGGCACGAGGTGATTCCAATCCTGATTTCTCTCCTTGTCAGACCAGAAGAATCTCAAGAGGATGTGGTTAATGCGATTGGAGGGAAACATTGCCTGGCCTCCTTCTCGCGAGTTGAAGGGGCTGGTCATCTGGTAGGACATTTCTCCAGCACGGTTGAACTACTTGCTCAATCTGATTTTGTGGACAGATCGTGCAGATGAACCCAAGGGGACTGGCTAAGCACATCTACAACGCACTAGTCATTACACAGAATAGTCCACTTCGAGGGAAGCTATAACATATCCACAATACCTATTCATAAAACTATGGAAGAACCGGGGCGAGCATTTAATTTTGTCAAAATAACCACCGTAATGATACATACCGAGTGACCTACACTTGATCCCGATCAACAGCGATATCGATGACCAGCCTCTTGGGCTGATACTGTGCAAATACCTAACTTGCGTTGAGCACGGACAAAACGGTGTCTTATTGGAGACAGAAAGAGGTTTTGATCTCCCGAGATACAACAATACAAGAAATACTCGATCAATTGCAAGACGACATCTGTCATCACCTCTTCTGTTGGTGCATCATGTATGGTGTCAAAGTGGAGAGCTAGTCAAGCAAATGAACGAGCGTAAGTATACGTGCGACTTCACATTTATCAAGGCTTCGACATTGCAGGGACTTCCTGGTACTATGGACACCATACCCGATGTAGAGTATAACCCCACCACCCTTCCTGTCAATTCAGGACTCTGACACGATACAAACGTCTCCATACGAGAATCGATGCGAGAACGAGAGAAAGGCGATCCTATTTGAATTATAATTGATACAACAAGGGTGATTAAATAAATGTCTGTGACCGGTATCGTATGGGTGCAAATCTAACCCAAGTGGAAAGGACGGACGTATCGACGACCTAATCAGTGTGGTCGAGGTCCAAGGCGATGGAGGATTTAAAAGGAGCGATTGGGCGGTACGACGATGACGGACCGCAAGAGATAAAGAGCGTGAAGGATGATCGATGATCGATGGTCAGAAATAGGTATACGACACGCATGCAAGTGTCCCCGAGAATCACGAATATAAATAACACCAGGTCCAAAGTGAAGGAAAAGAGAGTGAGAACATCAGCACGAGAAACATACGACAAAACAAGGTTCGCAGATGAAAAGATACAGTAGATGCGAGGGGCTTTTACCTCAACTCGGAAACATGGAAGTGTGATATATCAACAATAAGTGGATCATCGGAAGCGATTAAATTTAGGTAGGACGCAAGCGAAGGGAAATTAAGAAGTCGAAGCTGGAGTACCGTTGGCCGCCTGAGGGAGAGAAGGTGGCTTCTTTGCCGAAGTCAGGGTCCTCCAAAGCCGTTTCACAGTTCCAGTTTTCTTGATTTTCACGGGAGCTCCTTCCCCATGAGGCAACCGTCCACCATTGGCGTTAACAGTCGCACCATTCAATTGCGGTGAAATTCCATAATCGGCGGCGGTCCTAATGAACGAACCCGATGGTTTGCCAAGCAGAGGTGAATCGGGAGCGACGTCGATATGCGCAAGATTGGACGGCGTTGTGTTGATGGATAGGGCAAAAGGAAGATGGGAAACCATCTCGCGAGAGCTATCGCTGGAGTCGCGGGGTGATGAACCGAAGGACAGGAATGATAGAGCTTTGGAAGATGATCGGAGAGGGGTGTGTACTGGTGATTCAATGGGATTAGTGTTGATTTTTAGGTTCCCTGGTGAGGCCGAAGGGGCTTTTGAGGTTGGTTTCTGCGTCGAACCCGCAATTGCGGTCTTCATATACGATGGTACTGGTGACTGAGTGTCAGCGGTATGTGGGCGACGAATTCTTTTGAACGATCCAATGCCCCACGTATGCGCGTGGGGAGGCCCAGCGGGTGGTGCTTGTGGCTTCGGTGGTGACCTCCCCAGGAGGGCACCCATAGAAGTCGCACGGAGTCGGTTATTCTTTTGAAAGATATGGGGAAGGTGGAGTGGACTGTGTTCATTGGTCCCAGAGGATTCTTGGGCATGCGGGTCCGCGACATTATTGCTAAGGGTGCCAAGTTCTGCAGTGCTAGCGTCTACCATTTTCGCGGGTAGAAAGGCGATACTATCTGACGAGGACGTGCACGACGTTCGGTTGCTGATAGGACCTGTAGGTGTTGGGAGGGATACCGAAGACGTTGAAGCAGATGAAATGGGCGTCATTTGCGGTGTGGTAGCGGTGCTTGGGGAAAGGAGGCTCTGGGATGATCGCCTGGTGACTGCGGCCACAAAAGTACTCGCAACGGACTTGACGCTGGAGCTGGAGCTCTTGCGTCCAAGTGACTTCTCAGAATCACTTTTTTGCAAGTTGTTGGAGCTCTTGCGCTTCCTTGCAGGGACGGGTAATACGACGCCTTCCGCGCCGAGTGCAAGGCGAGTGAACTGTGGTGTGACATCGTAAGGGTTGACAGTCAGCCAGTTCTCGCTATCAGAACTTTCTCGTTGGGCTGGTAAGCCGTTTACGAAAGAGTTAGCCTTGACCGTAGGTGGGGCTGTGGATGACTGATAAGAACGAAGTGATTGCGCTGACTTAGCTGAGCGTAAAGCCTTGTCTGACAGCAGTGGGACTGGGATAGAAGGATCTGCGAGAAACTGCGAGATAGGACGTCGGGGGAGATCTTCCGAGCGTCTCTCGGCAGCTTTCCTTTCGGGAGAGGCTGCGATGAAGGATACTCGCTTTGAGGGGCTATGCCCCTTGGCACTCATAGCGGCAATATCGGCAGCAAGTGGTCTCTGCGGTCCCTGCGCAGACTTGACTCGTTCTCTATGAAGAATCGACCTCATCGGAACAGAACCTGTTCCAGGCGAAGTTAATGCACCTGGAGGAGACGCAGGAAATGAGGAGTTGTCTGCCTTTGATTCGGGAACCGAGCTATCGTCCCCGTCCAGGGAAGGGCCTGCTAGAGGAGACGAGCGTGCGGGCCTACGAGTTGCAAGATGCAAGTTATGACCCAGATTTGACGATTGAGCTGAAGCAGGAAGGGGAGGCGGAGGATAGTTTGGAGGGGGGAGGGGAGGTCCTTGCATAGGTGGTGCCCCCACGCTACGCCTTTTCAACCTCGCTAGGTCTGGAGGATTGGTCGCTACCATGGCTTCCAGGACTCTTGTCTATCATTCGAGGTTGTCAGTATGTCAAGAAGAACCGAGAAAATGACATAGTCAACGTACGGCGTCGTGGACATTGAAGTTCACGCTGGGAGGGCCTTCTGCCATCCTTCTGTGCACTTGAAGGGAGAAGGTGGTAAAGCAGAAAAAGAGGGCGGTCTGTTCTTACCTGGTATATTAAAAGTCAGGGTCATCGGGTTATAGTCAGGGCTTCACAAGTCCAATTATAATTGCTAAGCGCGCCTGCCACCCACGCTTCCTTGGACTGTCGATCGCTCCGATGCCAGGGGAGTTGCGGTGACAAGAGTTTGAAGCTTCAAACCCAATCGCTCAAGCAAACCAGAAACTCGCCCGCAAGAACTGGATCGGCATGGAGAATTTCGATATGTCACAAGTCATGGCCACTTCCTCACCTAGGGAAGCAAAAAGGGTGACTGGCCTTAGAACGCAAGTCGATTCGTTCCGTGCCTTGTTTCCGTCATCCTCGCAAAAAAGGAAAGGAGAGTTAGAGTTGTCGAGGGCTACGGACTCCTGGGTAACCAATGTTCTTGTTTGACGACCGCCACCGTCGAACATGGAGAATTGTGTTCTGCTTTCCGTGTGAACATAATTGGTTTGTTGATAGCGTAACCGAACTGCGTGTTAGCAGTTGGCAGCAAGACGTCACCCAAACCATTATTGGTATGTAGCACCGCAATGACGAGATAGCTTCATGGAGGTATCGCCATCCAATTCGAATTCATAGCCAAACGATTATTAACAATTTGAAATCAACAGCGTCCTGGCAGCGCTCTCCTTAGAATTGATTTACGGTTCCCGCTGTCCATTCATTTCGAACCCTGTAAGGCCATGTCATCATTATTGGGGTGTCGGGCGAGTCGACTCTCCGAGTCGCTACTTTCCGCCTCAAGTGATAGAGGGCAGGAATCGCGAAGCCGAAACACGTCCGACCATCGTCGACTAGTTTTGCGCAGCGTGGTACGTGTAACAATTACAGCGCATCAGCTCTGTTGCTGAGAATTCCTGCTGACATGTTCACCCAATTTGTCTCGCCTCCTCAACCATTCAACCGAATATGACGTCGGGCACAACCAAGAGTTACGCTCTATATGTCCCGCGTGACTATCGGCTATGCACGATATCGGCTCAGCGACCTACTCAAACCCACCTTCCGCTTCTAATGACGAACAGACTGTCGTACTCATATGGCAACTGCCACTAAGACCTACTCAGGAGGACAACCACCCGCATTATAGGCCCGGTAGTCGGTCTTTTCCAGTGACCTGGATGGTCAGTATTTAAAGAACGGGTAAGTGAATTCCGATCCTCTTCTACCCTCTACATCATAGATGCGGGGGAAACGGCTTTTGCTTGTTGATTATCTGTCTCCTTTGGAGCGTCTTTATTCCCGGGTAGGTATCTCAATTCAGTATTAGTGAAGCCTTATGACACAGAGGCAAAACATACTTTGACCTTTCCTTTCTTCCTCTCCTGTTGGACCCGCTCATGATGACGTTGGGGGACCCCATCCTTTTGACACCACCTGGGGCCGTCTTCGCTCGTAATTGTTCTGCTGGTGCGCGCCGGCCAAGTGAAGCTGTTCCCCTACACGTTACTGACCCTAGGCACGTTAGTTGGTGCACTTGCCTTGCTCTCCTGGGAGTGTATAATCACAGTCCGCCAAGAGCACTGGTACATCTGGAGGTACACACGATGCCCCTTCTCTCCAGATAGTCTCGTTGATCTAGGATAGGAACCCCTCCAAGGTCATCAAATCCCTATATCTCTTTTCGCGTTACTTCGCGCTCAGTTCTCTTCTGTGAGGCTTTATTTGATTGACTATTTATATCTGACTTGTCATTCTCTGTTGCCTAGATTCGGATTTTTCTTTATGATACATGTCTGCTCCGATGATCTGGCGAGGCCGGAAACTTGCCGCGTATGGTTTGGGTTCTTGGTATTTGGGACACAGCTCCTCCTCATGTGTATCGAAATTTTATTAATGTTACGGGGTAAGCACCAGTGTTCACAAACAATGATAATTCTGACAGGTCTGACAGTATACGCGCTGTACGAACGAAGGCGCTTGGTTGGTGGGTGTCTTACCGCGGTATTTTGCGGATGTAATGCTGCGGAGGGAGTTTTCGGGATGCGCTCTTTATTGGCATCCAGCTTCGATTCAAATTGTCTGGCGACTACGACACCACAGGATGTCGCGCTATATGCGTTCGTATATGCAGTCCCCAGCGTGTATAGTGGCTCATGTGGACGCCCAGCGCGTTCTTGCTTTTTACCCAGCTGGTCATCTTCGGTTTTACCGCCTTTAAGCGGAGATCCGCTATCACAAGAGGTTGGCTTCGTGCGCCCATTATTCAGGTGACGGCACGCGACGGAATTTTAATGTTTGTTGGGGTAGCAGGTTTGTACCCCTCTCAGCTTGACCCAGTTTGCGGTGGTAAACACTCTCTTAGGTCTGGTTATCGCCTCCGTCCCGTACGCGATGTTTGTGGAGGCCGTCGCGCATTATATATACCCGTGAGTCCACACGAGCTACTACCAAGTTCTCAACTTAGACGCGGCTTCCTTTAGTTGGATCAGTGCTTTTCTATCAATAGGTGTAAGTGTCCCAGTTGACTTTAAGCCTTGTCCTGACCTTGTACCGAAAGGCATGCAGGCTCATCATCAACATGCAGCGCCTCCAAAGAAGGTCGCTAAGCCCAGCGACGTCGACATCGCCACCAGACAGCACTGTAGAGTTTACAACCGACATCGAGATCGAAACCGGCATTCCTCAGTCATTCATAGCCTAGGTTTTTTTTGTATGTGCGCGCAACCTCTGTATCGCCAGCGCAGTGTTCCGTCGGAAATAGTGATAGAACTTAGTATATCTCCAACATGACAGAATATCGCATTATTTACGACCAACATTAGTATGATACAACATCATATACAAGTTAAAGTACTTGACTGTGTTACAAGCATAGAGGATCAAGAAACCACAAAGAACTCTATAGATGAAAACCATGTCGGTTTATAGGCAAGAAGTCATTACTTTCGTACACCCAGTTTGGTTGCAGCATCTGTTACGGTCCATGCATTTGATCTCGAACTAGGCTTCTCTCAAGCGCAATAGTTCGCATATCTACTTCGCCTGCACTCGCCTCCCTCCTGGGTTTATCTCTTGGCCCGTTACCGGTTCCCGTTCCCTGTCTTCCACCTCCCGGCTTGCCCAAACCAATGGCACCCGCATCACCTTTCGGTTTCATTGCCCCACCCTGATTCGCGGCAGCCTGGCGTCGCATGGGCGATCCACTTCGATCTCTCGCAGATCCAGGACTTGAAGAGCGTGAACCGGCTGCTCCCCTTTCGCCGAACCCAGGAAGGTAGCCAATAGGTGGCGTACCACTTCTAGAAGTGCGCCCCCCTCCTCTTGATGAAGTGCCAGATGCAGTTCTGCTGATGGGTGGGGCCGCGGTAGGTCCTTCGGAAGGTTGCCGCCCAATGTACGTATACCATACACGTCCCCACCAATGCTTCTTCCAACCATCTTTCTCACGTTTTCGTTCGTATGCGGTCCTAAATCGCTCGTAAGACTCACGAAACCCTTTGTCTATTCTCGAGGAAAAGATGAGTTCGCCCCGGGGATTACTAGATGGGGGGATTGGTTGTATGGGAACGGTTGTAGTCCCGAACTGAGGAGATGATGGAGGAGAAACCTGACGTCGGCCAGGAGAAGAACTCCGGCGTGAATAAGGTGATGTGGGGGAAGGGGAACGAGGTGATCTTGGGGTCTCGTCCGGACGAGGGAAAAAGAAGGAGAGTGGGTTCAGGGGGAATTTTGAGCGCAGCGGGGGCTTACGAACGTTGAGGAGTATGTTGAATGAACGTAGTGCACGGTTAGCATGTGGCACATATCTGAGAGAAAGTGGAGTATTGATTGACAAGGGTAAGTTCAACACCAGATTCGACACGAGGGAAACTACTCACTTGTTAGCATACGCGATCTTTTCAGAATACATTCCACTGGCAAAGAATAAAGCCAGAGTGGTGACGCTCACGAACAGAAGCCCACTTGCAAAATATGGGTGCAAGGTAACTTCTGTATCGGTCGTGTAGATATCCGGTAGGAGCCGTTGCAGGAGCCATTTGTATGGAATCGCAAGGAGTGACGAATGTGGGGGCACAACCACTTCAAAAAGCAAGAAAGCAATGATAACAAGTAGCTGAAAGAGGAAAACTGTCAGTGCAGAAAGTAAGATTTGGGTGTTCTCATCATAAAGCATGGCGCGGAGTTTGAGCCTCGACGTACATTGGTACCGTGACTTGCGGCGTTGCAGGCTGGCTGCTGTCGTTTTCAAACGTTCCTCGAACATGAGTAGATCGTAATAGGTCCCCGGGTCATGTTGAGGGTTGTAAGCACCTTTGGGCGGCGGTGTAGACCGGGGAGGCATCAAGGAGAAAGTTGACTGCAAGATTTGGTCCGTGTTACGCAGTGGCTCACGACAGACCACAACCACGTGGCTCTCAGATAAGATAAAAGTGGGCTCAATTCCGTAAAAGATTGTACTCTGCGTTAAGGAGTGGATTATGATAGTGTCTATGAATCAGAAAGAAGGTGAAAGGGGAATGAATGTGGCGGTAGAAAGAACGCTGATTGTGTGACCTAACGAGGGCCACCGTTCATGATCTAAGGACCCAGATCCCAACCATTTGCCTTGATTTTGTGTACGATAATCTTCTCGAGAGTTCTCTGCTGGATTAAACCGGGAATGGAGGTCCGCTGATTGTCGAGTCGTGCAGGACGGCTAATAGCATTGCACTCTTCAGATATTTGACTGAGGAGTTCTCCATTGTGGATAATCGTGGTGACATAGAAACTAGGCGCGTTTCAGCATTTTCTATAACTCGGTCACAGATACACTTACTGGGCATTGTCGTCGCTGTTGACAATATTGCGCTCTGCGAACAAGTCGTTGACGCGGCACTCATCCTGCCAATGGCCACTGTCAATAAGGGCCACATCCGGGAAGAGACATTTTACCCAGGCGATTAAGACCGGCCTGTCGCTGGTTTCGAGTAAATCTTCCAAGAAGTTCAGCATGCAGTCACTGTTCGAGCTGTCCTCCACAGAAGGATGGTTTGTATAGCGAAATAGAGACTAGATAAGGCAAAGAAACTGACCAGGGTGTATCGATTAGGTGTTGGGGCTGGTGAGGTGGTGGTGGGACAGGGAAGCAGATACTCGTGGAGAGATCTGGTGCGCAAACAACGACCAATCCGATATCGAGGTCCGCGAACACTTCTGGTATGTGCACATGGGCGCCTGGACTGAAGAGACCAAGAGATGCGCCGTTCAAAGGATCAGCAAACATGCCGAGGATAAGAGGGGCCATAATGACAAGATTGAAGGACAGGGAAGTCGCTGTCCCCAAGAGGGGACGCATGTGAGTACGAGGAGGACAAAGGGGCTCGGAAGGATTGAAGTGGGGTAGATGCCTGATTATTTATACCAGGATATGGACTTTGAAAGGGGATCTTGACACTACTAAAAGAGCGGGGCTTGAGACGGCGCACGGTCTGTTTGTCATGAGGTTGCGCGAATTGAAGCTTGAGATTCTTGAGAGAAGATGCACTATGCACTATGACTGGGTGAGAATTGAGGCTAGCTGGATTCTTGACGTGCAAGAACTTCTGTGTTTCTGTCGGTTCCAAAAACAGGTGGTCCTGGAAGATGTCGCCTATAAGCGCTAAGCAGAGGCTCGGGGAATGCACATTATTGAATAGGCCAGAGCCGCTGACATGTCGAAGGCTCCCTCTCAGCGTGGAGAGGATGAAGAGCCACTTGTAATTCCTAGGGTCGACGCCGCAGACCAGGTGTGTTCTTCTTTCAGTACATCGAGAGGTGTCTGGCCGACTGCCTGCTTACCAGCCGCTGTCGCCTCTTGACAGTGCATGACGCATATGGACAACACAGTTGCAGACTTTTTGAGCATTCAATATGTCGGCCAGGTAGACTACCGAGATGGAATCTCAGATGGCGAGTTAGGTCGAAGCATCTGAATCTGCTGGAGGAAACGAACAGTAGATGTTCTTGGTGCCAAGAACTGGTGAACAACTCAGCATATTCCCATCTCGACTGGACTTCGTCAAAGTTGAATCCGCACGTTTGGGCGTCCTGCCAGTTCGGCATCGGTCAGAACACGATTTCGCTGGCAGCCTTCGGCGCTTCAGCTTCCCTGATCAACATGTATATGTAACTGGAACTGAAATAAGGTTCAACTACAAAAATAAACACAAACGGCTTGCAAACGGCCCACCCCGAGCTCAAGCGGTTCTGTCATGCAAGTTGATGAAACTGCAAGTTATCGAATCAGGATTATTTCCTTCGCAGTGCATCATGTTCCTCATCCGAGAGTGGCGTTGTGGGCTCATAGGGATCTCCAACTCGGCGACAGTCACCCTGGGACTCAAACTAATTTGATATGCGGATTGGCTCCCCAGAAGGTTACGGAACTGCAACGTACTCGGTTAGCTGTTGTCCCTTGACTCTAAAGTAAGACCAGGGATATGCATACGTATTTATGCCCATTTCATTCCTATGGCTCTTTTCCTCTCATGACTCCTTTCTGCTGGTCCTTCCCGTTGCAATGAACCAAGAAACGGTGGTGGACGACCAGATTACTCTACGGAATATCGTTTCAGGTGCGCAGGTCCCTTCTAATAACTTCGATAGAGCCTCACGTACCCCAGGTACTGCCTTAGCCTGCTTGATCTACGAGAGTGTCCTCACATTCGAAGATGAACACCGGTTTATATGGCGGAAAGTGATTTCTGGACGGCTTTGCTCTCCAATTAACCCATCTCCAGACGGCCGATTACCTTTATGAAGTGCCTTTTTTGTTTTACGCGTTATTTTGCACTTGTGTTCCAAGTGTAGGTCTCTTCTTATCGCGTTTCGCGCATGATAGTTCACGATGCCCCAGATGTAATCAATACGTTATGGCGGGGCCATTAGCACGGTCATCTGTCGGGGATCATATGTGCACGCGATGGTTTGCGTTCCAAACGGCGGGGACTCAGATTCAGCTATGGATGGTTGAGGTAATTCTGCTGCTACGAGGTAAGCTCTTTATCCATCTCGATTTTCTCCTGCTTTAATGCCCTTTAGTCTATGCGTTATATAATCGGACATACGCCATCGGTGTAGGTCTGAGTTTTGCGTTCCTAGCCCAGCTCGCCGTCATCGTCTACTCATCGATCCTTACCTTTAAACAATTGGTTTTTGACGAGCTTTGCATACCAATTTACACTCCTCGTCCGGTGCTCTATTGGCTGTATGACATCCACCTCCGCTTTCTTATTGTTGCTAATTACTCGATCAAGCGCCTCGACATTCTTGCTCCAGGTTGTCGTTGCTGTTTTGACTCTAGCAAAACAGAAAATCGCCGTGCGTGATGGATGGTCAACTGCACCGATTCTTGTACGCGTCACAAGGGATGGCTCCCGAGTATTTATTGCTATCTGCGGTTGGTATCTGAATACTCATCGCGATCTTCCGTTACTCAAAGAATTCTTCTCAGGATTACTGTTCGCCATGATCACCTACAGTTTTATGGCTCGTGTAGCTGTTTATATCATATTCTCGTAAGTCCAAGGAAATATTCTAATACGCGCTAGCTGAGGATGTATTACAGGTGGCCAGTAACTATCTTGACTGTGCTTGTGAGTGTGTGTACATTATCTATTCATTCTAACTTCTCCGCGTTTCAGGGTTGTCGCCTTATATTGAACATGCAAAGCTTACAAACAGACCAAGTGCGGCCATCCATGCCAGTTCTTACAACAGATTTTGATACATCCACCAACCTCAACAACGAAACTGCATATGTTGTCGGTGGAAGGATAAATACGCACTCCACTCGTTACACCTTCAGCTAAGGCCTCTATCTCTTGTTAGCTTGCTATAGAAATCAATCCCCCGCTCTCACTCAACTCTCACAAGCATCCGAAGAGTTTCTTCGCCTTGGCCATGACGACAAGCCTCGAGACCAGGTCATAGGCCTGGCTGCCGTACTCGTGGTATTGTGTCGTAAGGTCTGTGGTGCTGACGAGGTGCACTCACCCTGCTCGTACCTAGGTTGTCTCGTTTTGGAGGTTTCCGGCTGATCGGAAGAGCAGACTGATTCCGTTCCCATCTCACGAGATGACCTCCCTCGCGCTACACCCTTGAAACCAAAGGTGCCTCAGCACCCGCAACGGACAACTAAAGCATAAAACTCCCAGGAGCTCCTTCCAACCATGGCAGGGATGTGACGTCCGTGCTTGTTTCTGATTACAGTTCAAGGTCGCTCTACCTTTTGATGGGGTAGCCTGTGAAGGGGCCCAGACTGAAGGATTTCATCGCGAAAGCTGCAGTTATCCAGGGTTTGTGAACTCCGTGTATGTAACGTTGCGAAAAGGTTCGACCGGACTCGAACGACATTTCTAGTCCATATAATAAACTTGCCCTCCTTTCGTCAACCTCTGCTGCCCAACAGCAAGCGCCATGCAAGATGAGGCTGCTTTCCACCTTGCAACCATTCTCCAGTTGCGGCGGCTCTCAGCTGGTACGTCACTTCCCCATTCCGCTTATGTCCCCTCATCAGTTTGGCAGTTGCTGCAATGATCTGTCTGGTCTGGGAAACCATCATCATGCTATCTGAGGAGAAGCGATCTATTTGGAGGTATAGTGGTTGTCCTCTGATTAACTATTAAGCTTTCCAGGACTTGCTTCTCTAGGCGGCCGTTCACGTTTGTCAAGTTCCTCTCGGTGTTCTCAAGGTTCACCACGCTGGCGAGCCAATCGTAAGTACCTCCGTAACCACTACTGGTGCGGCTATTGAGGGGAACGGGCGCACACGGTCATCTACCCTTCTTACAGGGCCTATTGCGTGTTCATTCTTATGCCAGAATCAAAGCACGAATTTCGACACGACGTCTGTACATGGTGGTCTGGCTTGCTTGTCGGGTCATCACAAATTCAATTATGGATCGTTGATTTGGTTCTCCTTCTGCGACGTAAGTTGTGCAATCGCGAGATTATTGCAAGGTGGGTTACTGATCTGCTTCATTATAGTGTATGCCATGTACAATACGAACAAGTTGGTCAAAGCACTCCTACCGGTACTCTTTGTGGAGGATATCATAGTTGGCACCTGCAACGCGTACTTGACGGTGTCTACCACTAAGTTTGATTCCTCGTGTATGCCGTTGGATGTTCCATTTTCTGTGGTTTATCTTGCGTACGTCTCGTCTTGGTGATTTTGGCACATTGAAGGATGCTAACAGGCCGTCCCTCAGGATCAATGTCTTTTCTCAACAGGTTATCATCTGGTCTCTTACGCTACTCAAGCGAGCTCGCGTAAGCCGGTCTTCACCTCTCATGCGATTAGTCGTAAGAGACGGGACTTGGACTTGTGGATTTGTATGCGGTCGGTATTTTTAATTATTCGTGCTCTTACGAAGGCGAACTTGACCTCCTTGATAGCGATTTTTGCATTTTATATTCCCTACTGTATGATCACCCCCGCAACAGCTTATGCAGTGGCAACGTAGGCATGCACTTCAGCTCCTCCTGTTGATTCTAATCCTGCATATCAGGTGGCCTGTCGTATTGCTCTCGATCGGGGTATGTCCTTTGCAGTCGGGGTTGGAACATATTTAACATCTTCCTCGCAGGCCTGTCGACTTATCCTTAATATGCACCGGTTTGACCCGGAAGAAACAGAGGATGGCAGCATTGAATTCACCTCTCACATATCGTTATCAATCCCCCATTCAGGGAACCCGAGTTCGAACCAAAGTCCCAACCATACAGCCCAGCGAACATAAATAAAGAGGGATATCAGCCCAGACAGGAGCTTGGCCACGATGTGCAATATTGACCACACTTCAGATAAGATTCCGATCCTTATAACAAGGAGTTATAGCAGTAGATAGGCTTAGATAGTGTAAAGATGGCTGTAGTGAATATCACATATAGTCCTCCCAGCGTCAAATGCCCACTTCTGCCCATTTCTGCATTATCCAGTTCCGATGCATATCCCAGGAGCCTATCTCCATCTGCACCAGTTGACGTAGTGTATCCAAGTCAAATGGAAGACTGGGGTCATCTTGCAAGGCCTTGATGACGTATGAGCTGGATCTCAGGATGTGAGCCCCATAGATTTTAGAAGGTTAAAAAAACGAAGACGACTCACATTACGGTCCTTGGCTCCAAACATTCCTCGTCAACAGCCAGCTTCTTACACATGGCTTCTAGGCTCATATGGCGCTCATGCCAATACTTGTACGCCGCCCGGATATGTTGGTCCGGACCTTGAGCAGGTAAACTCTGCTCGGCATTTAGGCGATTTGTTCGTGGAGGCGACGGTGTTTTGAAATAGTCTGAAGGGAGAACATTCGACGTATATTCAGGAGGTAAGAGTGCGACCGCGTTTTTTTCGGCGAGCTCCAGAAGACGCTGATAAATCTTAACTGATGAATGAACGTCGCATGCGGCATCTATATGGATACAATAAGCAGGGGGCGAGGAGGTCTGAGGAAGTCACCAAACAAAATTCCTGTTCTTTTGTCAAGGGCTTCCTCTCCCAGTTTGACTGTCGCTCATCGCCTTTTTCGAGAGTTTTATGACAATAACGTGCCACCAGCTATCGAGAAGTCTGTAAAGATGCGACATTCCAGTAAGGACGACCCACCTTCGCTAGGCTGACAATTTGACGCCCAAAAGGCCCACCAATGGGATTGGTTTGAGGCCGACCACTGCCAGATGCCCAGTAACCCTGCTGGCTCGTGTTCTGGCCTGTCGTTGGAACAACGTCGGCTTGGGCGACGACGCCACCGAGCTCAACAAGATTCTTCGCGACTATTCCATAGTCCTCGAACAACTTCTTACCATCCTCTAGGTGCCAGTTCAAGGTACACGGTAAACCAATAGACGAGAAGGTTCACCTAGAATATTTACGCCCAACTTGGCTCGGTGTGGTGATTCAACAATGTCCTGCGCATTGGATGTCAATGCACTCCCGGTATCCGATGACAATGAAAACAAACCTGAAGACTTGGAGGGAACCCTAAGCGTATATGAGCAACTGCAACGCGTCAAATGGAGGATCTGGCGCACTCTTCATGTGATAAATCTGGATGACGAGGATCAGCCCTTCAGCATCGGCAAGTTGGACCACTGCAGCTCTGTTCGTCATCAAGCCAGTAGGGTCCTCACGTTCAGGATGGGAGAACCTCCACTCCATGTCAAATCCGATGGGGCTGAAACCGCGACAAATATGACAATCTGGTAACGGGTCAAAGATCGATCGCTCACCCATCCGCAAGGGACGACACAAGGTCATCAACGTCTTCATTGTCGTCCGTGTGCACGACACGCGCCCGTGGGGTATAGTCCTCGTAAGTGTAACTGGGTAGACCCACCGGCTCAGTTTTAGAGCGTGCCAGCGGCCTTCTCGATGTCCCACAACTAAAAGACGCTTCTTTGTGTTCCCGGCTGCGTTCGAGGGTCGGATTTGAGGGTAGGTCTGGTGTTTTGCCAGTGGGCGAGGATTCGAATTTCCTACCCATGCATTTGACGCTTTGCCGGGATAGGGCCTTCGGAGAATGCTCATTATTGATCGTAGGAATGCGAATGTGTCACGTACGTCGGTTTAGAGTAGGGCTTCTTCCTGTCTGTTGTATCTTCGTTTCTTCCAGCCATCCCGAGGCTTTTGTGCCCAATTATATCTGAATCCCAAACCCCAGAGGAGCGGGAAATTCGCAGAAAAAAGGGGGGGCTGTGTCCCACTAGTTTGAGCGGCTCCGAGTCTAGGCATCTCTAGGCTAGTGTCTTCAGATTAGCCCCGTGCGCATGTTTCAAACTTCGTCGTGCGCGATGATGATGAAGCTGACGTCATTTACCCGTTATGGCTGCTATCATGAATGCTGCGGCAGAAATCCTGGACTACATATGCTATTATGCTTTTGATAGGTTTAGATAGTGTAAAGGTTGTTGCAACTGGAATCACGTCCCAGCGACTTTCTCAGATCTTTGCTCCGCTTCTGCCCATTTCTGCATCATCCAATCCCGATGCCTATCCCAGGAGCTTATTTCCATTTGCACTAATTCTCGCAGCGCGTCGAAGTTGAATGGAAGAGTGATATCATCTTGCAAGGCACCGATCACATACCCGCTAGCATCCCCAGATGTGAATAAGTATAATGGATCCGGAGTTTGGAAGTCTAAAGGGACACAACTCACATGACGGTACTTGGCTTCAAGGAATCCCCAACAACTACCAGCTCCTTACACATCATCTCCAGACTCATCTTATGATCGTGCCAACATCTGTATGCTCGGTGGTATTGAGGTCGTGGCTTTGATTCTTGGGCACCACGGGAAGTTTCCCTGCTCACTTGTGGAGGTGATGGGCTCGGAAAATAGTTGGAAGGGATTATGTCTGATGTATAATCCCTAGGTGAGAGGGTAACATGGTTTTCCTTGGCAAGTTTCAACAGGCGTTGATAGATCATGACAGATGAGTGAACATCACATGCAGCATCTGTGTGAGCACGGTGAGTAGAGAGCAAGTGCATCTGAAGAAGTCAACGAACAAAATATTTGGGCATTCGTCAGTGGAACTGTCTCCCAGTTCGATGATCGTTCCGTTCCCTTCTCGAGAGTTTTACCACAATACCGTTCCACGAGCTATCAGGGAGTTCATAAAAATGCAAGATATCACGCTGAAGATAACTAACCTTCGCCAAGCTGACCATTTTGCGTCCGAAAGGCCCACCGATTAGAGGATTCGCTTTAGGCTGAACACCCGCCTCGTTATTCTGCTGACTCGTGTCTTGACATGTACCCGGTACTATGTCAGCTTGTGCAACAACCCCGCCAAGTTCAACGAGGTTCTTCGCGACGATCCCATAGTCTTGGAACAACTTTCTACCATCACCTAGGGACTGGTTCAAAACATACACATGGCCAGACGGGGATGCTCACCCAAGATATTCACGCCCAATTTAGGAATGTGTGGTGATTCAATGATAGTCTGACATTGGTGTCAATCCATTTTTAATGCCCGAGGACAGAGAAAGCAAACCTGAAGATTCCGAGGGAACCCTGCGTGTATACGTGAGCAGTTGTCCTTCGTCAACTGAAGAATACGACGCACTCTTCATGTGATAAACCTGGATGACGAGAATCATCCCCTTGGTATCGGCAAGTTGAACGACTGCAACTCTGTTCGTCTTCTGGGGAAGCCCCTTTCTAAGGAAGTATCTCCATTCCATGTCAAATGCAACAGGTCTGAAACAATGACAGACATGATCATCAGCACACAGAAGGATAGGACAAAGATCGGACTGGCACTCACCCAGGGGCAAGGGCAGAAACAAGGTCATCAACCTCGTCTTCGTGGTTTGTGTGCACCACACACGCCCGCGGGGTATAGTCCTTGTATGTATAACGAGGAAGATGGCCCATAGGCTCAGATTTCGAGCGTGCCAGTCTTTTTGCCGACCCAGAATTTGCAGACGATGTGGTTCCCACTTCTGAGGTTGGACCCAAAATTGAATTTGAGGGCTCAGTTTGAGGGTAAGTCTGGTACCGTGTCAGTGGGCGAGGATTCGAACTTCCTACCCGTGCGTTTGACGCTTTGCTGCTTAATGGATAGGGCCTTTCGAGAATATTCATCATTAACTATGCGAATGCGAATGAAGGTGTCACGTACATCAGTTTAGTGTCAGGTTTCTTTTCTTTCCTGTCTGCAGTCTGCTTCTGCTTCTCGACGGGAAATGGTCCAAGGACCTCAACCACCGAATCCAAACTGGTATCTGGGCTGCCTCGGGGCATTCTTTGAGTAAGAAGGGAATTCAAAAATTGAAACGCGCTTCTTTGTTTGTCCTG
The DNA here is from genome assembly GCA_004369065.1 of Pluteus cervinus. Lineage (NCBI taxonomy): Eukaryota > Fungi > Basidiomycota > Agaricomycetes > Agaricales > Pluteaceae > Pluteus > Pluteus cervinus. The sequence continues at coordinate 45,558 of ML208371.1, forward strand.
CGTGTGGTGGACTCTTGCCAGCGAAGGGGACTGGGTTACAAGTCGAGAAAATAATGCCAGTGCTTTGTTCATTTGCCGTAAAAACGCGTCGAACCAACATCAAGTGCGCGATTTGGTCACGTGATCGCGTTGGCACTGTCAGGCAATGGCATTGACAATGTCGAACTCATGCCAACGTCATGACTTTGTGGAGGGTATACGCCGCCCGTTTATCATAACCCGGAAGAAACGGAGGAGAGTTTCCTACGAAAGCGGAAACTGCCAGTGTGTCTCCTTCAGTTCCTTCCTCCTCCAGAACGAAACTACTTACAAGTTTCGGTTTTCCCCTGAAGAACTCCCATGCCAGGAATTCGCCTGGGGAGGCTGGATTTGACCACGCTCGACTTACCGTAACAAGAAATTATGATACGTAGATAAGGTCAGAGACAGTAAAGATTACACTTGATACCATGTATGTTCCTCGAAGTGTCAAGTGCCCGCTTTATGAGCTTACATCTGCCCATTTTTGTAGTATCCAGCCCCGATGCCTCTCCCAAGATGTGATTTCCATCTGTAACAATTCTAGTAGCGCATCCCAATCGAATGGGAGACTCGGGTCATGTTGCAAGGCACCAATTATGTATGAGCTGCACCTCAGGATGTAAATTGATGCAGTTGGAAGTCTGAAGGAACAGCTTACATTATAGTGCTTGGCTGCAAGCGATCCCCAACAACTACCAGCTCCTTGCACATCACCTCGAGGGTCATTTTGTGATTATGCCAACATTTGTATGCTCGGTAATCCTGAGGCTGTGGCTTTGAATTTTGGGCGGGTATGCCCTCACGAGAATTCATCCCGCTTACTTGTAGGAACAATGATTTCGGAAAACAGTTCGAGGGTATCACGTCCGACGTATATCTACTGGGTGAGAGTGTGACACCATTCTCCTCGGCAAGTTGCACGAGGCGCTGGTAGACGATGATCGACGAGTGGGCGTCGCATGCAGCGTCTGTTTAAACGCAATGAGCAGGAAACAAGGACTTAGGAAAAAGTCACCAAACAGAATCTCTGGTCCTTCGTCAATGGCACTGCTTCCCAGTTCGATGATCTCTCTTTCCCTTTCTCAAGAATCTTGCCACAATATCGTTCCACTAGCTATCAGGGAATCCATAAATACGAAGACATCATACTAAAGATGATTAACCTTTGCCAGGCTCACCACTTTCCGGCCGAAAGGACCACGGTTTACAAGATCAGCTTTACGCCAACCACTCTTGGATGCCTTGCTATCCTGCTGGCTCCCGTCCTGGTATACAGTTGGTACGATGTCGGCTTGTATAACAACACCACCGAGCTCGATGAGGTTCCGCGCGACGATTCCATAGTCTTGGAATAGCTTTCTACCGTCACCTGAGATCCAGTTTGAGATTTAGTTGAAGGCACACATAGGGACAGACGATAGCCTTACCGAGGATATTCACGCCCAATTTAGGAATGACTGGTGATTCAATAATGGCCTATATTTTGTTTTTATGGCATTTCCAACGCGGACGATAACCAAAAGGCAAACCTGAAGATTCTGAGGGAATCCTAATAAGATGTATACATGAGTGAGCTGCAACTTCGCCTCAGGCTGAAGGATACGACGCACTCTTCATGTGGAATATCTGAATGACGAGAATCATCCCTTTCAGATCAGCGAGTTGGACAACCGCTGCTCTGTTCATCTTGGGAGGGACATTTTTTTCGAGGAAGTATCTCCACTCCATGTCAAAGGCAATGGGCCTGATACCGTAAAGAACACAAGAATTGAGTGAAAGCAGGCGACAAAGCTCGAGTAACCCACCCAGGAGCAAGGGCTGAAACAAGGTCGTCGACCTCTCCTTCGTGTCCCGTGTGCACTACACACGCCCGTGGGGTATAATCCTCGTATGTATAACGGGGTAAGCGCGTGATTTGTTCAGATTGAGACCGTGCTAGTTTTGGCCTTGCCGTCCCATTACCTGTAGGTGATTTGAACCCAACTTCTGGAGTTGCGGAGGCTGCGTTTGAGGGTCCGCTCTGTGGGTACGTATGGTGTCGTACCAGCGGGCGGGGGTTGCGATCCCCTGAACACGTGCTTGGGGCCTGGCTTTTCACCGAGCAAGGACTACGAAGGATATTAATATTGCAGGTAGGTGAGATACGATACTTACACCGGTTTAGCATCCGGTTTATTTTGGCTCCTTTCTGGTTTCTGTTGAGTCTGCTTCGGAATGGGAAACGGGCCAAGAATGTCCACCAAATCTGTACCTGCGCCGGCCATCCTCCGAGTGTGAGCAATGTTGATATATCAGCACGCGCTAATTTGTCTGTTCGAGTGTTGTGAGTTCAAGCCAACGTGGGGGGATGAGGCAAAAGCAAAGAAAACTGGACCTTTGTCGTAAAGACGCGTTCTAATCTTGGTCATGTGACCGCGTTTTGGACCTGGTTCATGAGAACCGACTTGGGTTCGGATGCGATTATCAAGGGACGGGGTGGATCTTTTAGCAAGATAGCAGGAAACTGTGACTGTAGGACCACAAGGACAGTAAATAAAGTATATAGAGCCACGCAATTCTTATATTGCAAAGATTTCGGGCATGAAAATGAATTGACGCGTCGGGCCTCAAGAAAAAGGAGAAATTTGTGTGCCGGCGATTTGATTTACAGCAATTATAGTGGCTCGGAGACATGACCTTCATGACCTTCATGGGCCAAAAGTTAAAACTTGGTTGAACAAACTGTCAAAAAACTGGCAACGGCACCTGAAGATACCTGAGCTTGGGAATGGCAATTTGAACGGACCGGCATAATGCTGAGACTGTTACTAGTCGTACCACCAGCTCAGCTCCTTCCTCTCCACAATAGTTGGTTCATCATCCGAGTGCCCAAGCTCGTGCTCTAGTCTTTTCCATTGTTTATACCACCCAGTTGGACTGACAGTGAACTTGATTTGGATATTCACTGTTTCCAGGGCATTGTTGGCTTGAAATAGTCTCCTGACGAGAGCCGATTGTTCCTCAGTGGCCCGAGGCGGCAGCGGGAAATTTGTCACCAGGGAGTCCGACTGCGAAGAAAAGAGAGAGGGAAGGGAGAAAAGAATTGTCGCGAGCTTTGGCAGGCCTTTGATATGTTCAAGTTCATCTTGCTGTACACTCCCGTCAAACGGTGGAAGTATAGAGTTATAGTTTCGACTCACAAAGTACCCCATCAATTCTAAGGCTTCAATCTGTCCGAGCCCAGAAGCTAACATCCCAAGCCCGAGCCGTCGGTCTGTGCCATCCAGTGAAAGGTGCGTCAAGTTGTTGACAAAGGACAAGAGCGGGGCTGTTGCGGAGAGGATATCGCGGAGAGGTGAGGGATTTGAAGACGACCCGAAAAATCGCCAAAACGCAGCTGGGTCTTGCGTGGCGACGTCAGACCGGCGGTTAGTGTAAAGATGGGTAACGTCCCAAGCACCATTAACGTGGCTAGCCTGTAGGAAAGGGACCAGAGATGAAGTATCGTGTCTCTGGATGGCGAAAGACTCGGGCTCAGATGCTATCCAGATGATTGATTGAACACGACGAGCTCGGAGAAGGGGAAGGAATGCAACAATTGACTTCAGGCTCCCAGCGAAGACTTTCAGTGCTGGGAAAGCGACTCCGCCTGGCCCATCTGGGACAGAAGAGGTAGCCCTACGGTGCAGTGGTGGACCGTCGTTTAGGATACCTGCGTCTGGTGTTGCAGAACTAGCTGCTTCCGCCGCAGTTGCGCCATCCGGGTTGGGGGTGACCCTCCCAATACCAGGCAAAGCCCACCAGCCATCTATCATCGTGTCCTCCCACATAATTCTGAGACGTTCCATCTGACGATGAAGCTCCCATCTCCGAACCAAAAAAGTCAGAAGACTTGATTCGTCCTTGTGAGGATCGGCTGAAGGAACGTCCCACTCAAAAACCCGCAGTTGAAAAGTACAGCGAGGCAATACCGCGGCGAGGTGGGTGCCAGGTGAAGAGGGGTAAATTATTGTCGCGTTCTCATGAGGAGTGTGGTCGTCGTCGCTAAAATTTTGTCCAAGGCGGATGCTAAGCTCCTTAAGGTTGCACATCAACGGGAGAGCATTGCGCAAGAGGTGGATGATATCAGCGTCGGTGCCAGCATCGTAGTTGTCCAAGATGCGGTCCCGACTTTCGAATGTCCGGGAAGCGAGTTTGCCTGGCACCGACCGTACCTGTGCTGTTTGTCCAGCGCCACCACCATCACCCTGGCCCGTAGCAGTATTGCGAGTGCCAATCCTCTCGCACGTCCGAAATTTCCATCTTCTAACCCACTTTGCACGGTTCGGGTCAATCAAAAGTGACCGAAGGAACAGCCTTTGGGTGGTGTGGTTGTTTGTGTCGAGGGTGTGATATAAGAAGGGAGTCGCCTCGGCGTGACAGGCCCTCGAGACGAGTGTCAATGAGCGCAATGTCGAGAGGTGGCCATCAAGGTGCTTGAATATATCTCGATAGAGTTCCAATGGTAAAATCGGGGGTTGCATGTTCTGCGGTAGACTGATTGTGTGCGAAGTTCCAGTGCCCACTTTGGCTGGATCTCTTGGTGTTGAATACCAAGTTCCAACAACACAGCAATTTGGATTCCGTATGGAACGGGGCGAGGCACGTCGTCGTCTCACTATGGCTGTACTTTCTGACTCGTGATATAGGCGGCAATTTGAGCGCCAACCTGGAAGTGCTCTCACCACGAATCAGCCCGCGATACGTCTAAGTTTGAGTTCACCAAAACTTGCTTGGAAGAACTCCTTTCCGTCAGCACGTCTCTTTCCAATGACTCGGGGAAGAGATATGAAATCCGATGAGAGCAGATAAGCCCTCCTTGACTTGCCAAGGGAATCCAAACCTCATCTGGTCGTGCCTCAGGACCGCAGTTTGTTTTCTGAACTCAGGGAGTGGCTTTTGGGTATGATTTCCCCGTCGCAGTGAGCAACTGATTACGGCAAGTTATAAAGGACTCTTTGTGGTATTGTCTTGGTACAGAATGCTGTGGCTCTCAAACGTTCATGATGCGTGAAAGGAGGCCTGGTAGTCCTTTTTAATAAGGCGAGCAGAGGTCATTGCTTCGCCTCTGTCAGCTTCAACCCACGACATCACGCTCGATGCAACTAGCTGAAGATCCCGGGGGAATGTGAGTTCTGAAAATCAGCTCTGACCTAGTTTGACACGTTGGCGACAGTGGGCCTTTCTTGAAAAAGTTTCTTCGCGCAGATATCCCCTGGACTCCGTTGAGGCGGCAGACAGTCCTCTTGTTCATCGCACGGACGCAAGGCCTTTGGTCGGGTAGCACCCGCGACCTTCCTGCTCTCTGGGCTGTATTGATTCCTCTCTTAAGAGGGCGTGCGGATGGCAATTACGCCACCAAGATCGAGCGGCCCGTGTGGTCATGCGAAGTCACAGGGAGATACCTCCTGGGTATCGCTTGTGTTCTGATGCAACGATTTACCCTATATCAAGTGAAAGCAGGCATCGACAAAGCCTCTTCATTTCTTCATTGCTCGAGCGAACTGTCCTCCCGCCTACCCTCCCACTGGAGGATCTATCAAGCGGCTTTATATCTGCGTCATGCACACTTAAGCTTCGACGAAGATACACTTGGTCGCGTTCCCGCCATCTGGAAGTCCGTCTCCCCCTTCTTCTCAATTGAGAACCAGCTCCTCGCTGGACTGGACGAAGCATTAACCTTCGTGTGGCGAAATGGCCGCATCGCAGTCAACGAAAGGACTGTTCTTACGGTTCCCGTTGACTATCAAATTCAAATCGATATGATGGAACCAGCTGCAGCACTTCTGACTGCTCTCGCCGCGAAACGAGACTCGTGGACGGTCCCTTGGATGGAATATATAATCCATCTTCAATACCGGCGCCTGGTGTTTCGTTTCTGGTTCCTGCACCTCAAGTCGCAGTTCTTTTCCGAGGGTGGCATCATTTCAGATTCTTTCCCTTTCAAGGACATACCCTTGTGTTGGTTACAACGCAAACCGAGCGTTCAAGAACTGAAGGCTCTGAGCTATCAGGTCGCCCATCTCGCTACCACCCAATCCCTATCTTTCGAGGAACGTTTGTTTTACGCAAGGGATTGGTGCGATATCATACGCATACTGAACCTGCCTGATGGTTATGCTGCGTACTCGGTTCTACTCGAGACCATACACCATTTGATCTCCTTCAAGATGTCGATTAAAGCGCGGCTTCAGCGGCTCATGAAAGGTTTTCGTGATAATATTGTCCATTTGGTCAATAACGCCATCTCGATGGCTATTGACATCGGGGATTTTGAATTAGGAATAACCTGGATGGAGTCTTCCCGGTCTCTTGTTTGTCATCAGCTCTTGCAGTTGAGAACCCCCCTTGGTCCTCTTCGGGCGCACCACCCGGACCTCGCAGATAGATTCACTGCCCTTTCTTCTGGCTTGCAGGTCGCACAGGCCCTTGACGACCCAGCGTCTTCTCTCACGGTGCAGCACCAAAATCGTGTTGAAAAATGGGAGGGTCTCATCAAGGAGATAAGGACGCTGCCCAGTTTTCGACGCTTCCTCCAACCTCAGTCATGGCGAGATATCACACACGCGGCTTCCCAACTTAAACTGGAAGGGACTATCGTTTACCTGAACGTGGACGAGTATCGCTGTGATGCTTTGGCTGTGAAGTTGACTGGTGGAGGCGTCCAGATTGTCCATGTCCCACTTAGCGATTTCAGTCTTGAAATCTTCATGAGACTGTACTCTCAGCTCAAAATATTCATATGTTCACGGCAAGCCCCCATTCGAGCAGATTCGATTCGACTTGGAAGGCTCGTGAAGCAGACTGATACTCGGAAAAATCGTCCTCTGGCCAGCGTCCTCTCCGAGCTTTGGATTCGGGTTGTCAAACCAATTATCATGGCCTTGGGCATTCAGGTATGCTATCAATAAGCCTTTTGTATTTTCAGTCCCTCAGCTATGATTCAGCCCAAGGTGTGCGGTCCACGCCCGCGTTTCTGGTGGTGCCCTTGCGGCCTCTCCGCTTTCCTCCCACTTCATGCTGCTGGGTTGTACAGAGAGTGGGATGATTTGGGATCCAACATCTTCGATTACGTTGTTTCGTCCTACATACCCACTACGTCGATGTTGCATCGTGCCGGGCAACCACAGGAGGTCCCACCGAAGCCCTTTCATCTTCTTGCTGTCGCAGAGGCAGAGGTTCGTGGGTGGGCCAATCTACCAGGGACCAAATTAGAGCTGGAGCTCATCAATAAGCATTCCTCGGGTCATCGGGTCACAGAATTGGTTCGGTCTAACGCAACGGCTGATGCTACCAAGCGGGAAATGGAGTCTGCCACCTGGGTGCACTTCGCATGTCATGGCATTCAAGACACCATGGAACCAACAAGTAGCGCACTAATCCTTTCAAACGGGTCTCGGTTGACCTATTTGGATCTTATTCGGATGAACCTTCCGCATGCCCAATTTGCGTTTTTGTCGGCTTGCCAAACTGCTATGGGCACATCGTACTTGTCGCATGAATTTGCCCATTTAGCAACTGGGATGCTGATGGCAGGTTACCGGGGCGTTATTGGGACGATGTGGGCTATCAGAGATGACGATGCACCATTCATTGCGGATTTGGTCTATAAGAAGCTCTTCGAGGGTGGAAAGCCGGACCATACCCAAGCCGCCAGTGCACTGGCCGACGCGGTGTGTGCTCTTCGAAAGGAAAGACGTGCCCCATCCGAATCGTGGGTCCCCTTCGTTCACATTGGAATTTAGGTATCGTGCAGTCTTATTTGTCCAATCATCCTTACTGTGCGCCCCAGAATGCCATCCCAATAACTACTGTAGGTACATCTCCGAGTCGCGAACACCCGCTCAGTTCCTGATGTAGAATCTTATCTAATCTCATTTCTTGTTCCGCCCATTTGATGTTACATACAGCACTCTGTCTCTTGCCTCGTTTCGACGCTTTTAAGACTACCTTATCAACTCATCATCTAACCAACAAGTAGCCGGTTACCTCTGATGAACCTCAGCCTCACCACTTCAGAGACTGCTGCGTACCTTCGCACACTCCCAGCTATCCGTGAACGATGTTCACGCGTTTTTGAACTCGCCAAGGCTGGGAAACTCCAGTACTTCGATTATCACGGCGCGAAGGAGCAGGAAGTGGCAGATTTCTGCATCGAGATTATGAAGGTATACAGCCCCGGTTGTTATCCCTTCAATTGCGGCTGATTTTCGCACCAGAGGGACTATAGCAACTTCTCCGAGGTATGCCAACTGTATCCTTGTTTGCATACCATCTTATACGCACACTGATCCCATCCAGATCCCCCCACACGGTCGCTGGCGGCATCTGGATGCTGGTTCCGATCGAATTGAGCCCTTGCTCGCCAAATGGACAGGGAATTCAACTCCACCTGACACACGCGAACAAGCGAGACGTCTCGTCGACCTCTTCCTCGTCTCTGTTCTCCTTGATGCTGGAGCGGGGAGTGTTTGGACATACACGGAGAAATCCTCTGGCAAGCAATTCTCTCGATCTGAGGGTCTGGGGGTAGCAAGTTTCCATATGTTCGAGTCAGGCTTCTTCTCCAGCGATCCGTCACAACCACATCAAGTTGACGGTAATACAGTTTTTGCCGACTTCAGTTTCTCGGCTGACCTTCGCATCAGCTCAAGGACTTTCTCGAATAACTGTCGAGAAAACCGCGGAAGCTATGCAAGTCGGCGAGGCGAATCCTATGGTGGGGCTGGAAGGGCGAACATCATTGCTTGTTAACCTCAGCAAAGCGCTATCTGCAAGCCCTGAATTCTTTGGTACGAACGGCCGACCTGGAAATATTGTAGGTAGGTTGATTGGACTAGTCCTCGTTCTATGGGTTGTTCAAATTCCATAGATTTCCTTGAAACGCATGCACAAACTAAGGATGGCAAAACGAACGTACCTCTTGCTGCCCTCTGGTCTGCTTTGATCGACGGGCTTAACCCTATCTGGCCATCGCGCCTTTCTCTTGGTGGAATTGCGCTGGGTGATGTGTGGCCATCCACCGCCCTTGCGAAGGAGGGCTCGGGAGTCGAAGCAGAAGACCTCGTTCCATTCCACAAGCTTACGCAGTGGCTCACTTATAGCTTAATCGAGATTTTCCAAAAGGTCTTGCAATGGAACATTGATGGCATCGAAGAAATGACTGGACTGCCAGAGTATCGCAATGGTAAGGAAACCGCAGTAGGTCAAGCCAGCTCTAATGACACTCCACCTTTAGGCGGATTGTTAGTTGACCTTGGAGTATTGTCACTCAAGCCAGGCCTTCTTCCTGTTGACGAAACATCCGGGCTTCCGCGAGTTCCACCTTCGCACCCAGCCATCGTGGAGTGGAGAGCAATGACTGTCATTGAACTGTAATTGCGCTTTCTCTCTCTCCCTGGCTGATTGCTAATACCTGCTATACAGAGATCGCATCGCTGATATCATCCGCAAGACTTTGAGCCTGTCTTCACAGGACTTGTCACTTGCTCAAGTCTTAGAGAGTGCGACTTGGAAAGGCGGTAGGGAGATTGCCAAGTCAAAAAGACCAGCGACTGGAGGTCCGCCTATCGAGATCGAGAGTGACGGAACGGTGTTCTAGTTTGTAATGTGTCATTTTTTGATCAGTTGCATCATGCACCTGCACCTGCACCTCCAGATGCAAAAAGCAATAAAGTAAGAGATGAAGAAAGCGGGATAAAACAGTTAACTATAACTAGCAAAGTCTGGACCCAAATGCATGCCAGTTCGTGGGCAGGTCATTTATGTCGTAGCTTCCTTGCAAGTCTCCAACATAGTACGAAGGCGACAGTTGCAGCAACACCACCAAGTCTATAAAGGTTGATCATCAGCACGCTCAAAGTCGCCCCACACTAAGCCTGACTTACCTGAATATAAAAACAACTGTGTTTGAGCCGCCCTCTACTTCTGCTTCCCGTTTGCCTATAATCTTAATCGTCCTGATAACAAGAGCAACGTGATCAGCGGGCACGACATCACTGTGGTCGACGCTGGTCATATTGCTGGGTATTGAAGCAGCGCCACCCGCATTGTGCGCAGGATGGACACTTCTGGCTGGGTCAAACAAAGCAAAGATGATAGCAGATATGCCTGTAACAAGGAATTGCGGAATGACGACGAAAACATTGTGAATTCCCTGTGACGACTTCTTAGTATTCATTCGATCTGAGCAAAGGAAATGGGGACGTACGAGGATGATTCCAGCTTTACTACTAAGTCCAGATCCCTTCCTCACACTATCGTCAGCATTGTAGTTGTCTTCCGAATCTGGGTTACCATCCCATCCATCGTCATCACTCGAATATTCACCCTCTTCAAGGCCTTCATCTGCGTCTATCCTACCACTCGGATCACCTGCGTCATGTCGACTGTCCAGCATGCCACTGACATTGGGGGAACTGAGTTGCGCATGAAGGTTCCCCAGGATAGGATTCCTTTTTCCCTTGGCATGTCCACCGACAATGCCCTCATCGCCAGAGCAGTCACCTCCGTACCCATCCTTCTCATCAACATCTGAGCCCTGTAGTGAACTTCTCCTCGAGGATTCGTCTTGTTCTTGGATAGGGTCTAGGAATCCTTCACGTTCTTGATCATCACTAATGTTACTACTATGTGGTCTTCGAGTATTTGGGGTATACGGACGGAGGTGTGCTTGACCTAAGGGATTTGATCGGGGTTTGCGGGATCGAGAGCGTGTCCGTGTCCGTGTATCAGAGAGGCGGATGGCGTGAGGTTCATCACCTGCTGCAGGTTCTGTCAGGATAGCTTCTGCGAGCTGGGTCTTCAGGTTGATAGGGTTATATGTGTCCAAAAGACGAGCATACCAGTGAAAAGGGTACCCATTGGGTGATTGCCCACGAAAATCCCGTGATGGTGATAAGCAGCGAAGCCCCAGCGACGCTACTTATAAACCTAAAGGGGAGGCATCGTGAGTGTAGTAATATCCTAAGCAATGCTACATACCAGGTTGCAAACATACACGCAGCAAAAATACCATGACTCGCAGCCCATATACTTGCTAAGTGCACTTGAAGCCGTTTTGGCACCCGACAAGCCATAATCAACCGCTTCACAGTTTTCAATCCTCGCGAACTAAACATTCCACCGTGACTTCCACCGTCCTGCTTCCATCCGCGCCCTGATCCACCTGGTAGATGTCCAGTACTAGAGGAAGTGCTGTTCGGATTCCCTGCGGCCTCACTAACAAATCCAGGCGCGATGAGGTTTACTAGCAGAGACAGGACAGCAGAAAAAAACAAAGCTCGTGAGCCAAGCCGTGTTGCTTCTGCATCGAGGTTCAGTTGGGCTTCAGGCGTTTCGGGTGTCGGTGCGACACTCCGGTAGATATCCCCAATGTAGACTGTCGTGTAGAATAGGACTGGGAACCAGCCAATCCACGCACTGTGTGTAGGCGTGAGATGCCGCGAAGGTGAGTACTGCGAGGGACAGAGACCTACAAAAACTGTATCATGCACTATTTGGTGGATGGGTCAGGATAGAGAAATGCGAATAACAGGAAAAAACGCACGATCTGGCGAATAACTGGAGGTAGAGTCAGCATATTGGACCAGATATCTCGTAGTTCCTGGACGAATGATTTCCGGTGGTGACTTTACGCTGTGTCAATTGCCGTAACACACATCACCTCTGGTACACACTCACCTATTCGCAGAACTCTTGATCAGAATCCTCTCTTTCACCATCCATGCCATAACAAGATGGCCTAAGAGCAGTAATGTGCTGGCTATAACTGTCAAAACTTGGAGTTGACTGTTGCCGAACATAGGGAATGTTTTTGGGAGATCCACTCCACCGCTAGAGGGAAAGGGTCCGTGAAATTCGTGTAGACACTCAAGATGCAAGAAAGTACGCACACAAAGAACCCGACGACACTCCCAACACCTAACATTCTTGCAGCCCATGCATTTCCTCGTGCTTGTGCCGAAGGAGGTAAAGTATCCACTAATAATGCGCGGTCCACTGCTTGGACGGCGTTGATAGAAAAATCTATGAGGTAAATTGATAATATAGCCAGCCATATTGTAAGAGTATCATTCTATCGAAACTATTCAAATAAACCCACGGCTTCAAAGTGGTTCAGGCTTACCGATGAATTATTATAACCCGTAAATATTGCTGCAAACTCCCGAGTGAATCCGAGCAGCAACATGGCTGATATACACAGTGTCGCCCCGATGAGCATATATGGTCTCCTTCTACCCCACCGCGAAGTGGAATGGTCTGCAAGAATGCCTGAACCAGATGATAAATGAAGTTTATGGTCAAGACAAGACAAGGAACTGACCTATAAGCGGTTGCATCACTAAGCCAGAAAGCGGTCCCGCCACGAATACTCCTGCCATGCTAGATTTCGAGAGACCCAACGACAGTAGGTATGGTGAAGCTATAGAAACCACATTAGCTCCTCAAAATCCTGATCCAAAAAGAGGTGATTGTGTATATTCCAGACAGCTTCGAACCGACATGACAAAATCCCAACTCACCGTAACCCATCTCGACACTCCAAAAGATCTGCACACCAAATAACCCAATAGTCAGAGCAGGAAGATGCATCCACTTCGGTCCCACTATTCTCGACACTCCTTTGAACTTGGGTCCTTCCGTTCCGCCTGCGCGACCCCCACCAGAGGAATTATTTGCGTCATATTCCGCGTCTGGGTCTGCAAGTGGTAACGCAGTGAATCCTCCTGTCATACCGCTTCACCGATGTTATGCGAGGGTGTTTTTATGCACTGGTTGGTTCCAGAGTAAAAGCAGAGCTGCCTAGGAAACAAATCACGAAAAATAGAATCCAAGGAACGGCGCGTGCATGCGCTCCACTTCGGGCACTCCTAGCTGTCCCGTCGTTGTGTATTTACCGCTTGCCTGTGTCAGGTCGCAGGGTGTTGAGTACGACAGAGACAACGGTCTCAGCCGGACGGGTCTGGGCTTGAAGCTTGAAGTGTGCGTTGGCGAAGAGAAGATGTGTTGCTGCGTGCCTTCCTTATTAGGAACTCAACGCCAAAATCTGAATTACAAAATGAGCCACACGCTACACACAATGACATACACTATGAACATATCAGCTATCATCCTCGACTGCCCTTGCTGCTCGTCGAGCTTTCTTAGCAGCATTTGCTGCGGCAGCTTTGGCCTTCTTGGCATCTGCTTTGGCGACCTTTTCTTCCTCCTCTTTCTTCTTCTCTTCCTCCAACTTCCTTTGCTTTTCAGCCTCCTCTTCCTCTTTTGTCTTCTTCGGGGTTGCAGTTCCTGATACACTCCCCTTCTTCTTACGTTCTCTAGCCTCCTTCTCCTCCTGTTTGATGCGTTTAATCCGAGGGTCCAAGCTAGATGACGCGGGTGTGTGAGTTAGCGCCATTTCAAAGTTGAAAGGTCAATGCATACCCCAATGCGAGATCAACAAGCCCTCTGAGCTTTGCCGTATCTTCCTTCTTTCTCCTGGCACGCTCTGACTTGTTCTTCTTCTCGGTATATCTCTTGTCATCGCGGCTAGTCCAGAGGGTCAGCCTGGGGCACAACACGGGACGTTTGTGACTAACGAATCGCTGCCTTCGTTCACTTCCTTGTCCAACCACTCAAAGCTTCTCCACGAGTCAAAATTGTACCAAAAGTTGTAAAAACCTTCAACTTCGTCTTTCGGTGCATCTAATTTACCCAGACTAGGAACGGGCTGCTTCTTCGAAAATCTCGCCCACCGTTCGAAGATCGGAGTAAATGTTTTGATAAAGTTCAGATTCTTGGACTATGAGATCACGTTGGTCAATCCTGGCCACGAGCAGGATCGACAGGATGCACACCTTGAATTCTTGCGCAGTCGGAATGTCGTCCTCGACTTCCAAAAACTCTGGGTCGACAGAATCAAACTGCCTCCTCTTTTCAGGATTTGTTAGGACATCGTAGGCTTTTGAGATGCACTTGAAAAAGGCATCATCGTTCGTATTCTGATGGAGGCCAATGAGCATAGCCGTGGTGGACGAGTTGTGCCCAGGTTTTGAAGCTTTCTTGTCGGGATGATGCTTCAGCACCTTTTTGCGATCTGCGACACGTTATCTCAAGCATTGGGGACGCGCTTATCAGACTCACGAGCAACTTTGATTTGTTCTGGGGTAGCGAGATGCCGGAGATGCGACAACCCGAGGACGGCATATTGATCTTGTTTCTAGTACACATATAGCGTTAGCGATGTTTGTCGGTGGACGGGGAGATGAATACCTTCCACTCCTTGGGGTCCAAACTCAACAAATCATCAGGTTCTGCTTCATCGCCAACACCCAGATCATCTTCGAGTCCTGCGTCCTTGGCTGCGTCTATTTCTGCTTGACGCTTCTGCTCTTCTTCGATGTGTTTATCAAATGTATCGAAAGAGTGATTATGATGGACAGCAAGACGAAGGTGGTTGAAATGAGCAGGTCCAACTGGAATGAGGGTCCTCTGGACGAGCGCTGGAAACCCAAAGAGAACTCTCGGTCAAAAGCACATCAAGATAAAATCGACACCATTGACTGACGCGAAACTCGTACACCCGAACTCGTGCTCGGCGCGTTGTAGTCAAGAGGCAAGGGCGGTACCGTGATTGGGACGAATTTCACTGAAGCCATCTGTATTGCTACGCAGCCTTGTTCTAGTCTTATCTTAGCGAATTTCAGTAGGGCGAGGAGCAAAGATACTCACAGATTACTCGATTGCAACGAAGGAAGGCCTCGAGGCGCACAACTTTCTTCGATAAGTATCTATTACGTAATGCGATTGTACATGTTAACTTCTAAAGCTATTGGCTTCCGAGATGACCGAACGGCCCATGGAACCAAATCACCGCCCAACACCCGCCGTCGATGGTCACCGGTCACCAGTGAACGTTGAACACTACTGGCACATGCCAGAGCGAACCTTCTGGGTGAGCATATGTTCCTGAGTCTATGTTCTGACCATCTAATTAACGAACCCGTCTCTTAATATTACTGCCTCAGAGTTCTTCAGTGCCGTGGCGGAAATTGTTGAGTAATATAAAACATCATGCGCCGTTGGCCTTCTCCATCCAATTTTGTGTGAGTGCTTTTACATGTATTCCTTAACCAAACCAACAAAAGCTCAGCCGCGATTATTATATTACACAGCCATCCTTCTTCGAAGGTCCTATATACGAGGCTTTGACCACGGTATTGGATGACCATATGCCCTGCCGCATGCAATCGTATGATTGAAGCCATGTCGGGACGAAGATATCAACAATTTCCCACACGCCCCTCTATCTCCCACCACACACCACAGGAGTTACAACGTGAGTGAAAGGCAAACTCTCATCATATTTTCCAGGGGATAGTTTGTATCTGAACGAACTCCCATAAACAGGAGCTCGACCTTACTCATCCATCCACGGATTGTCTTCTTTTTTGTATTGACCCGTTTCGACAACTTCTGTTGGTGGTTAAGGTCTCCGAAAGGCCTCCCACCTTATCTGGGGTTGACAGGCAACCATTGAACCAACCGTCGGTTCTATCTAATTTTGATTCAACTCCTTATCATCGCAACTTGACCACCCGCATGATCTATGGCCTGGGACAACTCTAAAGGCGTTCATCCCGACTCCATCTCCAGTAATTCTTTCATGGCAGAAAAGTTGGATAAAAATGCAGTAACGGTACCAGACAAGCAACCCCTTTCTCGACTTGGGAGGTCGCATCCCTTCATCACCGTCTCGCCTTTTTCTTTGCCTGATGTATCCTCATAGGATTTTGACATGCATCGCGTTGATCTGCCTTGCAGTCTTCGTCCAGGGAAACTTCGTATCCCCTGCTCGTAGAGATACATCCACACCACAATTCCCAGATCTGTATGAAGCATCCGTCGACGAGCTGCAAGCTGGATTGGATGCTGGCCAGTTTACTAGCGTGGATCTGGTCAAGGTTAGTCGTGTGACCCTGTCTGCATACCATACTCTGAAAGGGGTTGATAGGCCTATTTTGCCCGCATCGAAGAGGTCAACCTCCAAGGGCCCGAGCTCCGTGCCGTGTTAGAACTGAATCCTTCGGCTCTCGCATTAGCCGCTGAGCTGGATGTCGAACGTAAAACAACGGGAAAGCGTAGCGCCTTACATGGGATCCCGATCCTTCTAAAAGTCAGTATTATGCTCAGATGTTCGTCGGATCTCGTTTTTAATATATATATCAGGATAATATTGCTACTGTTGCCTCAGAAGGTTAGAGTTCAATGACACCCTGTGACGATTTCCAACCAGCTTCCGCAGGAATGAATACCACAGCGGGTTCTTTCAGTTTGCTAGGATCCATTGTTCCTCGTGATGCAGGGGTAGTCACACGACTCAGGAAAGCGGGTGCAATCATCCTTGGTAGGACTCGATTTATTTATCATTCAACCTGGCTCCAACTACTTCTCCCAGGCAAAGCCAATCTGTCAGAGTGGGCGCACTTCCGGGGAAACGTTGCGTCAGGATGGTCTGGTCGTGGAGGTCAATCACTCAACGCTTACTTCCCAAATGCAGATCCTTGTGGATCTTCCTCTGGTTCAGGGATTGCTGCATCCATCGGTCTTGTCACCGTCACTTTGGGTACAGAAACTGATGGAAGTATTACTTGCCCAGCGAGCCACAACAATCTCGCTGGTATCAAACCCACGCTTGGGTTAACTTCACGGGCGGGCGGTAAGGAATATTTCCACTCGCCTTGCTTGTGCAAGCAAGGAAGTGTCTTTCGATTCCCAGGTTTTGACATCATATGTCTTCCCGTAGTGATTCCAATTTCAGAGCATCAAGACACTGTTGGTCCTCTGACCAGGTCGGTAACAGATGCTGCCATCGTCTTGTCTATTATCGCAGGCAAAGACCCCAACGACAATTTTACACTCGCACAACCGAGTCCTGTTCCTGATTTCACGAAGGCTCTCAACCCAAACGCATTGCAGGGTCGCCGAATTGGAGTTCCGCGGCGGGTCTTCTTGAACGACACGATTACGGGCAACGATCCATTTGTAAATGTCGCCTTCGAGGCAGCTTTGGAAACAATAAAGAGCTTGGGTGCCACAGTTGTTGACCCCGCGAACCTTCCTTCTGCTGACGAAATTGCTATTTCCAACAACGAGACCATTGTCTTGGATGTTGACTTCAAGGTATCTGGTGGAAATGAAACTAAACCCGCGTCGTATTGACACATGTCCCCCGCTTCCTAGATACAACTCGATGCCTGGTTTACCTCGCTCATTCGCAACCCTTCCGGCGTTCGAAGTCTTGCCGAGTTGATTCAATTTGACAACGACAACCCCGCGGAAGAAGAACCTGAAGGGTTTGAAGACCAGTCAACGTACGTTAGTGTGTTCTTGCGCGCGTGGAATTCAGAGTAATTCACACCATATAGCCTCATAGAGTCTGAGGCAACTACTGGTCGAAATTCTACCTTTTTCCAGTCCCTTGCATTCGACCATGAACTTGGAGCGACACGAGGGATAGATGCAGCCTTGAAAGCACATAATCTCGACGCGCTTGTACTCCCAGCCCCTGGTTTTACTACAGTTCCTGCAGGTTAGCGATTCTCGCAATTCTCTATTCGGCTCCGCCTAATCTGCTGATCGTAGCAATCGCCGGGTACCCCATTGTTACGGGTGAGTCCCATTGTAATACTGATATTTCTTTGCTCATGAAACCCACATCTAGTTCCCTTGGCCTTCTATCCAGATGACGTTGTAATTGCGAGTGCAGGCCCGGAAACAGTTTATCCTGCGCCAGGAGTTCCAATCGGATTATCGTTCCTGGGAACGGCGTTCTCTGAATTTGACCTGATTGCCTTTGCCTTTGCCTATGAACAGAAAACCCATACGAGGTTGGCGCGGAAGGCATTCGCCGCGGCTATTCCTACCATCCAACTTTCCGACATTGTGGGGAAGTCATAGGTTGCCTGGAGACACGCCACAACGCATTCCGAGAGAGAAAAAGTATTACATGTATGCTGCACAGACGAGGTACCGAATCAAATGCTATGCACTACATATGTTCCCTGTATTCTTTGGTTGTGCGCGTCCAGGAGAATGGTTAATTCAAGGTGTCAGAGTCGTCAGGTAAATTCCCCTCCAACTTTGAATGGGCGCTACTGATCAGCTGGGGACGTGGTCCATGGATCATGAGGCTATTCTATCCTTTAAGGAAGCCAACGTCGTGGTGGATTTCTCGTCTCACGTCCGGCCCGGGCCTACCCTGTTCAAAGTTGATGAAACCGAATGGCCTTTTGGCTATGCCGACTTATACAGAGTCCCACGCTCAAATTCTGGTAAGTGGAAACGTTGGCGAATTCGTAGTACTTACAACCGCGGTGAGACTCAACTTCACTTCGACTAGATTCAGGGACAACGCATGCACGGTGGCATTATTAAAATTGTATACACTTTGCCAATGATTTCCTGGCAGCTAAAGAAGATCCTTGGTTCTCGGCATCTCAAACTACCAGCAAGCTCCTTGTTTATCTACCTCGTTTCGCGCATCGTTGCAAGCAGACCACGTTCAAGCGTTAAATAAGTTCCCTGAATTCGTAAGCCCTTTGTAATTGATTAGTGCATGCAGGGCAATGACATTTTCAACGCAGCGCAAGAACGACAGTCATATCGATAGTACCCACTGAAGGCCGCGTTTTCGGGGCCAGGACATTGATGTTTCCACCGACAACAGGATGTCCACCAGGCCTCGGCTGCATCATAAAGAGGTTTTTGAGACAATGCGATGCGAACCAAAGCCCTGCAGGTTCTATCCTGTTTCCTGGAACCCTCAGTGGGCAAGAAATCACTGAACTGTCGTGCCCGTGATTTCGCAGAGTGTAATCGCCCAACGTTTGAGCTGCCCCCCAACTGAATAGTATGCCGGCCCCAGTTGCCTTCCTCGTGTTCGGAGTACAGCAACGATGCCAGGCCCTTCCTGGTTATCACCTCACTACTTGCAACTAGCAATCAACACATGCACTCCGATGCTTGGCCACTTTCCTCCGCAACGGCGGACATCGTTCAGCGATTTTCTGGTTTGTCGCTTTGTGGTGATATTTCCTTCCTCTTTGCAGACTCGACGCCCCTCTGTTAGCGGGAGCCCTTGCCGTTCAGATATGGGAGTTCTTCAGCTCCTTGACGAGCGAAGTGGAATATCTGTCGAGGTGATTCTTTCCTTCCCTGTTTCCTGCCAACGCTTATTAGGTTGATAGTGATGGCCTGTCATTGGTCAAGTGCCTCTACATATGGTCCCGCTATGTTTTATTCGTGGTCCAGGTGTAAATGCGCTTTATTCTACCCATTGACCCTTGAATTCTGAACTATCCTAGGGTGGATCTTGTCTTAATTCACAGAATAGTTCATGGACCGCGGATTCCCCAGTTATGTGTGGCGGCCAATATTCATAGGACTGTTTCTGGTCAAATCGCAATTTCGGCGCTTGAGACTATTCTAGTTGTTCGAGGTATGTCTTTACCCATTGGCCTCATACAAACTTACGGACTTGTAAGTATACGCGTTCTATACTGGCCACAAATCTGCGCGGAGATTCTTGAAGGTCCTTTTTGTCGTCGGCTTCGTCCTCCAAGTGATAGGCAATGCCTACATCATTCGTCACCTTCTTGCCGCCTTCTCCTGTCATATACCCGACATAAGCTCCGGACTTCTGTATTTTGGGTTAGTTGTCCAGGTTCCCAGCACATCACCTTTAGAGCCATCCCTTGTTCTTTCCACTAACCCCAACCATGTGGTCTGCAGGGCCGGTGCAGGACTCAACCAAAGCACGATTATTATTCTCACTACGGCGAAGTACGTTGTGGGTTATAGGCAGGGTTGGGCGCGAACGCCGTTGGTCTTTGTTATGATACGGGATGGCGCGGTAGTATTCCTGATCCTGTCAGGTGAGTTCAGACCTCAGAAATTGAGGAACCAAAGGTGGGTCCGAGTAATCTGACTCCGGGGTTTCTATTCTTCTAGTAATATTGGGCGTCATTATTTCAAATGAGCTGTTAGAGCGGTTGAGTCTCGCCTTTTGGCACACAGCCTTTTCGTATGCACCTTCTTTACTTGTCTCTATTCCATATCTAACTGATATTACAGCTGGTATATCACCCTCCTATCGATAGCCGTAAGTCCGTTGAGAGCTTGTTTCCAAATTACACCACGATACCGTTATCTTGACGCGCCAAACGTTCAGGGATGTCGACTCGTCCTCAATATGCGACAAATAGCCAATGAAGCAAATGCGACCGCAGTCGCTTCACCACAATTGACATCCATTAACGTGACGCAATCAAGTTCTGCCCTTTTGTCTCTTACATCGACCACCCGATAATCGATAACGTCCCAGTACCATATGGCTCGGACTCTGACTTCACCAGTTCGAAGAATGTATTCGTCTTCTGTGTCGTCGGCGGTGACGTGCGCGAGAACCCACTTGTATACCGCGTGAGTGTTAGGGCTGTAGAAAGAACAAAAGTCCCGCCGATTAGAGCGAGATTGTGTAAGGTTGTTTTATGATGCGGCGGTGTTAGATTCCGAAGGTATTGTGGTTGCTGTGCCCTGGAATTCAGTTATAGCGAAGCAAGTCGTCAATGCCACTCCATCCGTTGGTGGGGGAGTGCTTCTCATGGACTGCATGTTCAAGATGAGCCGACATGTCTGTGAGAGCCCATAAGCACCTGCCTCTGAACGAGGTTTTATTTGCTCACTAAAATGGTGAAAGTACCAGAGAGAAGCCTAAGAGAAACGGAGAGTGAGATCCTGGGTTGGGTACCAACGGGAGTTGAACTCACGGAATGGCGATATGCGCGACCGTACCAACGAAAAAGGCGTAAAGCACGAAAAACAACCAGGGTGCTAGCCAAGATTCCTGGGTACTTCCCACAACGAAACGGATCAGCACTCACTGAAGGTACCGAAGAAAACAAAGGTTCCATCTCGCAACAGCACGCGTATCAGTTGAGGACATTGCCCTGACGCGTCTCGTAGGGTTGTATATTGCGAGAGTTTCACAATCGTCATGCATAAAATCGAAAAGTGCCCGGACAAGAGAGCCAGGCTAGAAGGAGGGTTGACAAAATTGATTTTAAAAAATGAGGTTACGACTTACTTTGCGTATATTACAACTTGCGGAGGACGTCCGCTCAAGATGCAGTTGGGGGAGAAGGGAAAGTTGTTGAAGGACCACACCCAGCCAAAGAAGACGACAAGGGAGTTCTCTGCCAGGAATAGCAGCAGCAAAGATATGCCAATGAACGGCCTTTTCGTGTATAGAGCGTAAACTGCTATGAAGCTGAACATCTTGGGTAGGAAAGAGAGTCGCAAGCAATTCGCACCTCGTAATATAAGGATGATTTCCAGCGTGCAAAGTTGGATATGGAAGGGAAGGAGTTGTAGAGCAAGAAACATCTCGCATGTCTCCTTCATATTAGGATGAGATAGTTTGACGACGGAGAAAACGAAGACAGATCTGGCGAACACTTAGTAATGCGAACACAATAGTACCAACCTACTTACAGCTGTGATACAATGCCAAAATATCTCGAGAAGATATGGATGGAATTTACGACATTCGGCGGTGCCCTATGCATTGGTCAGTACCGTTCAGGACTTCAAGGTCGTGCTTTCACCTCCATATGTATTTGTACTCGGTGTGGTAGGTGGCCAGGAGGTCGTAAACTTGGATAACGAGGCTTGCGACTATGCCACTTCTTAGAAGTATCGTTATATCCACAACTGACAACTCACCGATCGCGAGGTCCCGTAAGAGGGCCTCGATGGGTTCGGACGCCAGCTCCGCTGGAAAGTTATCGAAGTCGAGCATCGTCGACCAGCGATGAAGCTGAAGGATGGGGGGCATCCGAGTCGATGTGGTCGTCACTCGCTTCGCACAAACCACGGCCAGGGTTGCTGATGCAATTCTAGGAAAATATTACAAGTGAGAAAAAACCCGTCCGCGTGCCATGGGAAGAGCACCGATGAGCAAATGCGACGTGATGGGGTTTCTGTACCTGGATTGGCTAACCAGGAATGTATTCCCATGGACAGGTGCAATAACCTCTAATCTTATCGAGGAGGTGAGAGGCCATCGCCCATATCGTTGATCACGCCGACAACTCGTGTCAGCGAGTTTGACCTTTCCGGACGAGATAAACGCAAGTGTTTTGCGGGTCGATAGAGGTAAGACTCAAGAGTTGCGCCGCGATCTGACTCGACGGCAGCTACCGCAGAGGCTTACTGTCGTTATCAGCATGCCATTGCCCATATTACGCACTGTGAAAGGCCACCAGCGCCAGTTGTGTGAAGGCTGTGGAGTTATCATAATATCAATATCATAATCGGACGTTCCATGGGACCGTGAAGGACGCGAATGATACAAGAAAGGGGCGTAATAATTCCGATACTTATTCCACCAAGATCACAGCTTTAGGTTTGTCGTAAAAGAGGCGATTACATTTCCAGTGAGGAGGGTAAGGTAACGATGGGTGGGCGGCGAGTTACTAACACCCATCGAGCCTGGACCTGGGGAGTGCAATCGGATCATCGACGACCTTTCTTTGAGCGTATACAACATCATAGCCCTGGCACTGTCAAAATGTGAACCTGTCCATAAATTGACGGAGATCATCGATCAACGATGATCTGCGGGTGGCGAACGTGGCATACCTCTGCGTCTATTTGTTTGCGTGCTAACGTTCAAGATTCGGGTCTTGGACTCAGCTCGATATGTGACAGGGCTGGTGTATTGAATCCAGAACCTGTGCTGATTGGTTCTTCAATGGGGGGTACTTCGGTGAGAGCAAAGCAAGACGCCAAGGCAACCTCGTCTGTTAGTGATGAACCGGTCCTTATGGACTGCAAGTTCAGGATTAACCGGCAGGTCTTCGCAGTCATGCTTGAAAAAGAGCTCGGCGAGACTGAAAGTTGAAGCGCTCACCCCGATAGAACATATGCAAGATAGCAACCTGGGATGGAGCATTAAAAATGGGAAAAATCGATAGGCGCACTCCGCTTACGGTAAAGCCACATGCGCAGCGGAACCGACATAGAAGGAATATAGCAGAGCTGCCAGACACGTCACTAGAAAAATATCAAAAAAAAGTCATTCACTCTCGCAGGTATCCCTCACAGGTGAGTGTAAAGAAAATAAAGGCTCCATCACGTATCAGGACGTAGACGAGCCGTAGAACGTTTCCAGATGCATCACGAATGGAGAGGTATTGCCAGGACTCCATGATGGTAAGACACCATATTGAGAAGTGGTGTGCAAACAAGGTTGAACTGGATAAGGTGCAGTATGAACGTCAACGGCGCCACTGAAGGATAGATGCAACCCACTTTGCGTATACCGACGCAGCCTTGTGCGGATGGCCAACCAGAACACAACTTGATGATAAAGGCAATCTGAGGATAGGGTTGTACCACCCCCAGAAAATTGCAATAAGGGTGTTCTCGAGGGTGCAGAAGATGACCAGGATAAATCCAATAACATAGTTCTTCTTATAGAGAGCGTAAACTACCCAGTGTTGGGCCACAGACATCCCGGCGAAAGGACATTGGCGCACCTCGTAAATCCAAGATCACTTCCAACGCGAACAGCAGGAAATGGAAGGTTAGGACCTGCAACATGACGAAGAGTTGGCATGTCTGTATTGGGATGTGTGGGGTGTGCGCTGAGGCCGATATCACCAGCACCACTCTGACAGACTCGGGGTTCAGTGTGTTAGAACGATAACAGGAAAGGCCTACAACTGTGATAAAAGCCCAAAATAGCGAGAAAATATGTATATGCACTTGACTAAAGTCCATGGAGCCCTGGATGACTTTTAAACCGTGCTTTGATTCAGAACGAACAGCACGTACCTCCATATATACCGATATTCTGCACGCATAGAAGCAAATAGATCATAGGCCTGAAGTACGAAAGACCCCACTATGGATTCGTTCAGTTCGTTCGCGTAGCGAGCGCTAGTTACGGTTAATGCTAGACTCACAGATAAAAAAATCTCGCAAGAAGGCCACCGAGGTATATGGTCCCATCCTGTTGGCATGATATCGGGTATTGCTCATGCGGTGTTAAAGAAATGGGGGGCATTGAGACCTCTTCATATTCGCACACTGAGTGAACCTCGCAGGGCCAAAGACGGTAGTTCCTGAGGCTGCGAAAGAGGATAGCTGCTTGGCGCTGGGCGGCGTGACATTGACAAGCAGGCGTAATGAGTGAATGTGCCCAAGTTTGAATGGATTTGACATACTGTATATACCGTGAGAATTCGACAATTTCGCCACCTTGTCATTTTAGGCTTTGCGGGGACGATTGACTTAGTGAGAACCAAGTGAGAACAAACCTTCATCGGCGTCGATCACGATGGCCATGACAACAACCGGAACTGTGAACGAAATGATCATGTCCAGCGTCTTCACTCTCACCACGCCACTGTCCAGACGATTTGGACCACGATTGGGGCAACTTTTGTCAAAACGATCAGGAACGCCTGATCAAGTCATCGAAACCCCGTCTTTTGTCACTTCCACGTCAAGAGGCGTAGTCCCGCACCTTTCTAGGGACCACCATAGAGCAACCAAGGCCATAAGATGGGCGAATGTTCCATTTGAAACCTTGTAAGTTTGGCCAAAAATTCGTCACACATGTGCATGATATTTCGTAGCCTAGAACATAACCCACCAGTACCAACTCTTCTTACTGGTGCTAATCCCATGCACAACTTCCTGGGATTTGTCCCAGGCCAGCATCTTCTGTCGTTATGCATTCGTGACCCAGCTGATGGTCGAGAGATGCCTCCCAATGGGAATAAACACACATCTGCTTATTGCTTGAGGGGTGTAAGAAAGGTGCCCCAGCTCCTTCCATCGATTTTGGCGAGTCCTATAATCATCGAACCTAGGTCTCCCCGGAGAACTGGCGGACTTATGTGGAGGCTTGTCAACCAGACATGGTCGTGGCTATGTACGATCAACCGTTCACAGACCCGCCGTACTCCCAAAAACGGCTCACGAAGAGCATTGAACGAACTTCAGCTTGGCTCGCCGACCTTCTCCTGTCATTACAGTCGAGTCAAAGCTCTCGACATAGACCACTGGTTCTCGTCCAGATGGCTGGGGGGACCAATATTGCGGCTCGAAAAGCCTTTTCAACCAATCTTACAGACATTTTGTACGGCAAAGAAGCAGATGCTATCGCACCGTTGACGTGTCTTGACGAGGGTGTGTTTGGCTACACATTCGACCTCGTTCCACTACGACAGTCTCTCGACCCAACCACCCCAGATTCACCAACGCCAACGGCAGACCCGACTCTACCAGACCCCGTACCGTCCGATGTATCAACCCAGTCTTGCGTCCAAACTACTCAGCTTATCCCGTTCATACAAGCTTCATTGTCTTCATTGCCAACGACAAAAATACGGGTGACACATACCGCCCGTTCACCACACGAAATTCTACGGCTCATACAAGACGTAGGTATAGATATTTTTGATGCCCACTGGGCTCAAAAAGCCGCGGACGTCGGTGTAGCTCTCGATTTCCAATTCCCCGTTCCAAAGCACGGTGCGACAACACGGAGAAATGGAAAACGAGATCTTGGTCACAACCTTTATCATTCACAGTACACGCATGACCTATGCTGGATGGCATCGTCTTTCTCAAAAGAGAGACCTTGTACATGCCTCGCATGCTCACCATTTTCTCCTGCAACCCGAATCGAACACAGCATCGTCGATCATGACTCTCAAGATCCCATTGCTTCGAATACCCAGAAACCGAGTTTTTCTAGAGCATATATCCACCACCTTCTTCACACTCACGAAATGTCGGCTCATTCATTGCTCACGATGCACAATCTAACCATCTTGGATGAATTCTTCTCTGGCATCAGATCGGTTCTGTCCACAGCCGAAGGCAAAAGCTTTTTTGTGGAGGTTGACCGTTTTGTGGACGAGTACGATGAGACGTTGGAGGTATTCGACGAGGCGAGGTTACTCTGGCGTGAAGTCGATTTGGCAAGAGGGAAGGGAAGGTTGGCTCGGGAGAAATCGAAGCAAACCCAGTCTACACTCGGCACCGCGATTCAAGGATAGGCCGTGGTTCACGGCATTTGAAGACCAGAGTTCCAGGCAAGAAATCTTTGCAGCTGGATAAAGTTTTATTTAGTAAAAAATTGAAGTGATGGGTACTGTACATAGAGAAAGGACATATTTCCGGACTACAACTTCGAACTAAGGCATAAAACTCAGCACTGTGCTCTCTAAAACCAGACCTAGAAAACAAATATAATTAGCTGCGACCAGGATGGGTAGACAAGAGAAGAAGAGGCAGAATCAGAATTGCAGAAGTTGGATCATCAAAGATGTAACTCTAAGACTGTTGAGCTTGAATGTGATTTTTTGTTCATCATTAAATAAAGGCCACCGAGAAAAGGGAAGCGGTTCGAAACCAAGGAAAGCTCCTCTCACCTGCTCGCGTTGTGTCTTGCAGTTTGAATGATTTGGGCGAAGGTCGAGGCGAAGAAAACTTCCAGGCCATGGTCAGTTTGAAGCGCCGATGGAATACTCGGAAGTCGCCGTGCGGTGACGATGGTTCTGCTGTAGGAGTCAGCCGTCCTTATCGTTGATGTCTTCCGCGCCTCTAGGAAAAGCCCCACCAACGAAGCCCAAAAAGGACCGTGAACGAGACAAAGAGACCAAAGAAAAGCAGGCTCAGTCTTCGGAGCGTTTGAAGACCGTCGTCCGGCGGTTACCCCCTAATCTACCGGAGGAAGTCTTCTGGCAAAGTGTTCAGACATGGGTGACCGACGAAACGGTGACATGGAAGGTATTTTACCCTGGAAAGATTAAGAAACGGTGAGTACAGCCCTCTCATTGCTGGCGTGACTAATGTGTCGTCAGGGCTCATAAGGAGAACATACCCTCCAGAGCTTATATCGCATTCAAAACAGATGAGCAGTTAGCTCATTTTAGTCGAGCTTACGACGGTCATATTTTCCGTGACAAATCTGGCACGTATTGAGCTGCATATATCCGACGATCCCTTACCTTGCAAGCAGGAAACGAAACGCAGGCAATCGTCGAGTTCTCGCCATTTCAGAAGATTCCTGGGAAGGGAAAGGTTGACGCTCGTAATGCAACTATTGACAAAGGTATTTTATCTTGTTCGTACTCAGTCCATTCGTCTGAGTGGTTCGCAGACGAGGATTACATGTCGTTCCTCGAATCATTGAACGCCCCAGTCGACAAGGAACCCGTCTCTCTTGAAGCGCTAAGTATGGTGTGCCGTTCCTTTTCTGACCAAGGCTCATTTCTTCATCAGTTGCGTCAACGCAACCAGTTCCTCACCCAAAGACAACACCACTTCTTGAAGCTCTCAAGGCCGAGAAATCTGCCAATAAAGACAAGGAAGCGATTCTACGCAACCATGCCCATTACAAAGATCAAGTTGGTCCCGCAATGAAAAGAGACGACGCAAAGAAAAAAGGTCCAGCGGCACAGAAGGTTGCTGACCTGAAGAAGCACCCAAAGAAGGCACCTGTTCCAGGTCCTTCTCCTGGTCAGAAGCCTACTGCGCCTACTAATGGAAAGCCTGTTAAGTCGCCTAGGCCCCCCAAATCCGCAAAGCCACAGAATCATGGATCACCTCCAGCTTCATCTGGAACAACTCCCGTGTCCATCTTAACGCCATCTACTCCGCAGGTTCCTCAAGCACCAATCGAGATGCCCGTGACGCAGTCCGTTGACCCGCTGCCAGCGCCTAGCGCACCAGCGTCAAGGCGTGGGCGGCCTCTCATTGGTCTCGGGTCCCGTCATTTCGAAGCTGCATTGAGTGGTGCTGGCGTGTCTAGCGGAGAAAGAAAAATAAGAAGGGAACGCGAGCGGGAGAAGCAAGGAGAACTCGGGAAAGATAAAGATACGATAGGCACCCCGGAGAAAACGAGGGAAGTGCCTCCATCGCCCAAGCGGAACAAGCGTAGGGAGACCGGTGGCATGCTTCCTCCCGCAGAGTCCAAAGTTTCGAGCATCTTGCAACGAAACGACTCCCCTGCTGTGTCCATTCTACAACGAGAGCCTACTCGTTCGGGCCCGGATGGAGACACACAAGATGCAATCTCGACTTCCGTGCCAGCGTCTGCTGACGGTAACCACCCCCATCCCCCTCATTTTGCTGGTCGTGGTGCTCGGCGCGCCCGGGGTCGCGGGAGAGGCGGCTCCGCACCCCATCGTGGTGGATAGCCAGGGACTGCAACATTTACTCTCTAGGTGCTGTGTTTCACCGTAGTTCCCGCCCCGTCTACGCCACATTCCACAAGCGCGCTGGGTCTTCTTCCATTTGAGCATACGCCCTTCCTTGGGACTCTTCCGACCATCCATTCGGTCAACTTGTTGTCGGTCTTTCACATCGTCTCTAGACACACCACCGACGACTCCTCGACAGGCAAGATATTCTTTTTCTCGGTTTCGAATATGAAATGGAATCGATATGCAGCAGTATGTCACAATGTAACGATTGAACAGGTTGTAGTACTTGGAATAAAACTGTGTTAGGTCAAGGTGAACAACTTTCAGCATATCTTATTTTCGGTCTCTTCTACAGACGCTTACAATGCTTGAAAAACGTAGATTTGATGAACAATTGCGAAAATTCATTGAAACTTGGAACAGTCCATAATATATTCGTACAAGACAGGTATCTCGATCTCATTCTACTGCTATTCGCTCAAATAGCGTCTTTGTCCCTCAAAACTTGCTCAGCGTGTTGCTTAGCCTCGTCGGAAACGTTAGGGTCTAAAAGTGCGATTCAGTACGGTGACAAAAGCGATGTACGAAAGAACTTACTCTTCAAGGTCGCCTTGTAGCCGCCAATGACATTGCCCTCGTTCTTAAGGCCGGCATCGCCGGCGTCTGTCGAGACATACAGGATAAGAGTGGGTCTATGCGACGAAGAAAAGGCTTACCACTGCCAGAGGTCGTGGACTCGACACCGGTGCCCATTTCTTCGAGACGGGCCTTCGCGGACTCCTTCGCCTCTTCAGAGACATTAGGGTTGTGAATGGCGGCCTTGAGACCACCAGCAACATTTGAGGGGTTCTTTCCAGCTAGGCGCGACGAAGCCCGTCAGACGAGGCGCATCGACGCAAAGGAAGGAAAGGGCGTACCAGAAGAAGACATGTTGTGATTTAAATGTTGTAACAGTCGAGAGGATGGAAGAGTTGGGAGTCAGTCGAAAAATGGTCTGTCTTTTATACTGTTCTGCAGCCACTCTCCAACGAATAACGTCACCATCGAGCTATGATGCAACGCGGGAGAGATACGTCATTCCCAAGCGGCTACTAATACTCCTCGGACGATCTGGTGGCAAAATGATATCATTCTTGGAATATCTAGAAAATGCGTATTTCGATCCGTCCTCACATTTTCACCCAATAGAAGGGGTACCGGTGACATCGCTGGCCATGGTACAGTGGCTCGCGGATACGCGAATTCAATGTGGGTTATTGCAATCGATTGCGACTTTCATTGGACTTTTCGAACAGCGGTCGTAAAAATCTAGTCGCCTACGCGGATCAGCGACTCTCAGGCTACAATGCACTGTGTTTCTTTCCCTCGTCCGAAACTCGAGGATCTAGCTGGCACGATGGGTCAGAACGTCAGGTAAACGCGGGTCCTACCCTCAGGGAAAAGAGCGAATATATGCGTCGTACCCTTGTGCGGGCGACGTTCTGAGGGTTCTGTGTTTCTAGAAAGGCGGGAGCAGAGCGTTCGACATGCCATTGCACCAAGTCCAGGGAGATAACAAGAATGTGAGTGTTCGTTTGCGACAGGATACTGCGTCTTCTCTCTCTGTATGTCAGCTTCAAGTTGCCTCTCAACGTTCTCAATGTTAGCGTCATAACGATGAATATCTGAGACGGCGGAGGGGTGAAATGCAGAATTTTCCATTGGGTACTCAAACTATACGAGTACAGTTGAAGGAGTTCGTAAAAGCTTTCACGCTTGGTGTTCTTTCAGATAATCCTCCGCATGCTGTTTTGCAGCGTCGGAGACCCTTGGATCTTACAACGAAATTTGGTCAGCCAAACT
Source organism: Pluteus cervinus (assembly GCA_004369065.1). Taxonomy (NCBI): domain Eukaryota; kingdom Fungi; phylum Basidiomycota; class Agaricomycetes; order Agaricales; family Pluteaceae; genus Pluteus; species Pluteus cervinus. The sequence goes on from ML208371.1 coordinate 75,707, forward strand.
TGGAGAGTACGGATTGTAGGACTTACTCTTGAGGGCAGCCTTATATCCAGCCATGACGCGCGTCTCGTGAAGAGTACGTTCTTCTGCCGCCTCGGACTCGGCTGGTCGTAACTTACGATGAATGCTGTACTGCGACAATGAAACGGAGAAACCAACCTTTGTTCATTTCACCTTCTAATTCGCGAAGATGCCCGGCGGCATGATCTTTCGCATCTTGAGAAACATTCGGATTGTGCATCGCGGCTTTCAAGCCCGCTGCGACTCGCTCGGGATTTTTGTTTGCTTCTGGGTCTGGGACTGGGTTGAGCTCTCGTGCCTCGACGTTGAAACGGGAATTTTTGACGACTTACGGGACATTTTCGAGAGGTTTGAGGAGAGGATATCTTGGAGACATTGCTCCTGCTCCCTTTAAATACGAAATCGACTTCATGACGTTGTAAGTTGCTGCATTAGGCGTTCGTGTCTCGCCAGGTCTCGCCAACCGGGCCGCCAAGGACCGAGACCTTTGGTAATGTAGTCCGACTGCTTCGTTTTCTTTTTGTTTTCCACAATGCTCCGCAATGATCCATCCATAACTTATGAACGTTACTCCATGACGCTCGTCGTTCACCACATCTACCACTTAACACAGAAGGCGGGCTAAGCCATACCGCCTTTATCTATTTATCTATCTACCCCGATGACCGACTACAGATCAAGCTCGCCGTGGCTGATATGTCGGGACAGTCAATCAAGCCGTTTTATCGCATCTTCAGAGGTTCATCGGGAAACATGCAATCGTCTATGTCATCACTCACAACCTTGTTGGCGCTCGCTTCCAATTGACTCAAGCTCTGGACAGAACACACCGTCGTCGGATAGGCGCTACACTATGGCTGGGCGGCCTATAAACACCCTTTCAAACCATTCTAATGACCAATCTTTACCTATCAGCCTTCGGTCCGTGGCTGCGCCGAATGGCCAAATCCCTCCACCTTCTGATGCTATCGAGGACCGTGCACCGGCGAAACATACTCCTGCGCCCTCAAGCGGACCTTTCGAACCCTGCTCAATGCACAGTTGTCCTCATCACGACTTCATTCATCTATCATCCGTGATGGAGCTAACGCCATCGCCTTCTGTGCCTTCTGGACGACAGTATTACGACTCGAGTGCTACATTTATGAATACCCACGCGGCAACCTTACCTCACGAAGACAGACTTCTTCGTTACTCAGGGGGGAACGCTTCGACTGAACCTAGAATAGAAAGAAAAACTCCCCTCTCCCTTCGACGTTGTCCCAACTTCGCAGCCTCAAGCAGAACACTCCCAGGTGTCCCTCTCGTTCAGCCAACCACTGCGCCTACGTACGTCTTCACGGGCATGATTGGTCAAGGCACCTATGGCAGAGTTCTCTTGGGCTATCGCAATGACCGCTGCGACCAGCTGCGAGCCGTCAAGGTGGTGTCCAAAGCCAACTTGAAAAGCACAGGATTCTCTGAGATAGCTCATGAACTCAGCGCTCTGCGGTTCATTGCACAAACTATGGCATCTCTAGAATCAGCTTCAGGAGGAGATTCTCCGAATCAAAGGGACGGGATCCAATTCCTTCAACGCCTTACCGAAAGTTATCAGGACGAAGACAACGTCTTCATCGTTTTGGTTCGCTCTCTATCCTAGCCAGCTCACGGTCACTAATTCTCACTCACAGGAATATCACCCAACAACATTGCTCAATCCCGAGGTTGCAAACAGGTTCCGGCTTTCCCCTGCGGAGCCCTTGACTGGGCTTCCTGTATCCGTCTCTTTACCATCCATATTTCCGTTTCGTGAATCCACTCCGGGCCCAAGAGCGAGCCGTGCTCTCCTCTTGTTGGGCGCAGAAATTGCGTCAGGGTTGTCGTTTTTGCATCATCACGGGATTGTGCATCAAGACGTCAAGCCAGCCAACATCCTGATATCTTCGGACGGCCATGTTGTTATTGGGGACTTTGGTGCTGCATCACAACTCCCTCCTATTGGTTCCGGCAGTGAAAATTCCCACCACGAAACAGTTTATGGACCTATTGTGCTGCAGCCGGGCGACATAGTCACATTCACTCCACTTTATGCAGCACCAGAGATTACGACGCGAAACGTAGATGGGTTACTTCTTTATGATCACCGTGTAGACTGGTGGAGCTTTGGTGTTCTCTTGCATGAGCTCGCCACTGGGGTTGTTCCTTTCCAAGTGACGAACGAGCAGTTGACCCCCCTCCGAAAGAGCGAAGGAGACGCGGGCGGTTCTTTTGCACTATTGGATCGTCTTTCTCCTCCCATGGCCATGCATGTTGAGGAAAGAGGCTATTTCAATGAATTTATCAAGGCGGTGAGCAACAGAACTAACTCACATACAATCGCTGTTACTCATACCCTCGTGTGCAGCTACTCATCACCGCCCCTGAGCACCGCCTATCCGGCGCAGACGTCCAAAGTCATGAATATTTTGAAACCCTTGAGGGTGATTGGAACGGGGTTCTGGGCATGAACCACCCACCCTGCCCTCATCCACCAACAGCTCGCGTAGAAATTCCGTTGGCAAAAAGGTCGGAAACGTGCACGACGACGACACAACCAGGGTTGTCCAAATCCCAAGTTGATCGAAAGCTTCACGCAACGCAGCAGCACAGAGTCGATCACTTGCAGCACGAACACCAAGACTTTGGTATCAATGATGACTCCGGTTTAGGCTTCGTTCCTATACTCACACGCGACAAACATAATGCCTACTACGATGATTCTCTTGATGGGAGTTTCATAGAGGAATTGCCATCATCCGCTTCCTTTCAGTATTTGCGTGTCATAGAGGGACAACGCGAGCTCGAACAGCACACGGAGAAGGAGAAGACTCATACCGTTTTACAACCAGAGTTCAACGACTCTGGACTCTTCATCCCGTATGACACATCCGCCAGTGTTCCCGGTGTCCTTGTCTCGAGAGAGATCTATGATCGGCTGTTGGAGGCGAGTTTAGACGAAGATAGAATACAGATCAACCAACCAGGACATTTACCTCGTGCTCAATCCGAGGAATCGCTTGCCACCAACTCGACTCTCTTTGGGTCGAATAGACACCGATTTCCCAAAGAATTGAAGTCGCTTCAAGAAGTTATCGTATTGACCCGTCCCAAGCCGTCTCCTGGACGCACCATTGCTCCTACCGAGACTATCTTATGGACCCTGGAGGAGAAAATTACAATCGCGCTGTTGGAAGCCATGGCACTTCGCGATAGCCAGAGAGGATGCAGACCCATTCAACCCTCTCGCACCACATCTTCTATCAATTCTCGAAGCGAGACAAGACCCTCCCGCCACCAGATCCGCCTTGCATTTCGCAGACTTTGGAGGAAGTTAACATTCTGGTAAGGATATGGAATTCACAATTTACCGCACACACAAACTCCCCGAACTTCCGACGAACAAACCCCCCTTCGACACAGTTTGACTATTGGACAGCACATCCTCACACATACACCACTTTGGAACAGACGCTTTGTAACCCCTACCATACTCGGACCTCCGACATGTACGCTCATAAGCACCTACTTCTACGGACACGTGAATGCACGAAGTGTTGTAATACTTGAATCATGTGCTGCCCTGGTGCAGACTATTCCATACTGAGTGCGCTTCGTTCTTTTTGCAGACACTCGAGGAATTTGATAAACCTCTCAGCTGGTAAGTGACGAGCAAAACTTGAACATATTATAGTAACCCTGACAGTGCCAACCCGGCCTATTTTCGTTATCGCAGTTTCCTCTTCCCTAGAATCACTTGAGCATATACTATCACTACAGCTGCCAAGAACCCCCGCTGATGACCATTCCTAATATGCCGCAGAAAGACCACGGCGGGCGTATACGCGAATAATACACTTACGTCATGTACGACTCGGAAGTCATCCCGACCTGCTCCGCTAAACCCTTGTCTAATGGCGAGAATGAAGAGTATAAAGTCCCAGTCGCTATCAGCGTTTATAAAGTCGTAAACTTTCAAAAATTCGCCTATGCTTCGGACACCCTCTCGTCTTTTGTTCCCTCTTGCCCACGACCGCTGTCAACTGGCCCGGGCCGTGGTCCCCACTGCCCGCCGCATTGACGGCATTCGAAATTTCAGTTCATCTGTTCCAAGAAGCCATCAACGTCTGGTTATCCTTGGGTCTGGATGGGGCGGATATGAAGTCCTTCGTGGTGTAGACAAGAAGAGATGGGGTAAAGCAGTGCAATCTTTCATTTCCGGAAGTTTCTGACCCCTGTCGTCTTGGCGCAGATGTGACAGTAATATCACCGAACAATTATTTCAACTTTACGCCATTACTTGCGGGTTGTGCTGTTGGTACCCTCGAATTCCGGTGTGCTGTTGAACCAGTAAGACCTTAGAACCCTTTCATCGAACCTTCCTGATGATGTGAACAGGTTCGACGATTCACCCCCCAAGTGGTACGTCTATCGAGTTTCTTCGATGACCAGACAGTTTATCTTGTTATAGACTGCTTATCAGGCTTGGTGTGATCATATCGGTGAGCAGGCTCCCAGAACACGCTGAGGTCGTTCTTACTCCGACCAAGATTTCAAGCAGAAGCGACTATTGTGTGTGCGTGCCTCTGACTCTTTTGGGAGTTCGTCCCAGAATGACGCGCGTATGTCCTTCTAGGCACCAGCTACTGCTCCTATTGCACACGATGCTTCAACAAAGCCTTCAGGTGGTGATGTTGAAACGGGTGCAAAAGGAGCGCAAACCTTCTGGGTAAATTATGATAAATTGGTCATTGCTGTTGGTGCCTACTCGCAGAGTATGTGCTTCAACTTGTTTCCTTTGAATCTTGGCTTTATGTTTACTGTACACTCAGCTTTCAACGTGCCCGGAGTCAAGGAGCATGCTCACTTCCTCAAGGATGTGAAAGATGCACGGGCTATTCGTGGAAGGATCGTGGAATGTAAGCCTTTCGCGACGTTTATGTCATTTCTATTCATATATGAACTGACTGCGACGTGATTCATTAGGCTTCGAGCAGGCGAATCAACCGACTATGTCAGATGTGGAGCGCAGGAATTTACTCAATTTCTGCATCGTCGGCGGTGGCCCCACTGGTGTGGAATTTGCGGCAGAGCTCTATGATCTCTTGCACACGGACATGGCAGAGCATTACCCCGCGCTGGCCCGTATGGCGAGGATCAACCTTTACGATGTTGCCCCCAGTATCCTGGGTTCCTTCGACAAAAATCTTGTTGAGTACGTATTGAACTATCACAAGCAAAAGTAGCTAATCGCTGCGATAGGTATACGGAGAAGACTTTTGCTCGTGAAGGTATCAACATCTGGACGAGTCGCACAGTCGAAAGGGTTGAAGATGTAAGGCAACTTACTATCTGAACTACCCGACTTCTCATGCGCTTACAGGGGAAGATGTTCATCAAAGAGGAAGGAGAAGGTAGTTTCACCGCGGCATAGCCGTCCCATCCACGTTTAATTTTTCCATTAGTACCATTCGGCCTCCTCGTATGGAGTACGGGTTTAGCACCCAATCCCCTCGTTCAGTCGATATCCGAAATTAACAAGGACCAGAGAACTTCAAGGTACTGTGGCATGCGTCGTGGCCTGCATGCAAGTCTAACTTTTGCCAGTCTAATAACAGACGAACATCTTAACGTTGTTATGGCGGATGGGTTCGCCAATCCTGATGTATGGGCAATCGGTGACGCGGCCAAAATCGAGAGCCAACCTTTACCAGCAACGGCACAAGGTACTGCAGCACCCTGAAGTTACTTTTCGCTTCTCCTAAAGCTCTTCACTGTCCAGTTGCCAATCAGAAAGGGAAATATCTGGTAAAGAAGCTGAACAAAATCGTGAAAGATCAGGACTCTCCTAAGCCGTTCGAATTTCACAACTTCGGTAGCCTTGCTTATGTCGGCGATTGGTCAGTGTTGCCCTTGCATCCAAGAAAAAAATACTCACACTTCCCTAGGAAAGCCATTTACGATAGGTCAGCTTCAGAGGGCACTTTCTTATCGAAGGAGTCGGGCCGCCTCGCTTGGTTGCTTTGGAGATCTGCTTATTTCACGATGACACTCAGCCTACGGAATAAGTAAGCAGTTCCACTCCTCCGGATATGCGATGGACTCAACAACCCCTTCTCAGAATATTAGTCCCAACATACTGGTTCCTTAACTGTGAGTTGCTTTGCCTCATGAATTCACTGCATCCATATGCAAAATATTTCTCCAGGGATATTTGGGCGTGATCTTACTAGATTCTGATAATTTCCCCCGATATATTCGTTGGGCATAATACTATAAATACTAGAGTACATATCCTAAGTTAATCTACACCATGCCATAGTAATAGCATAAGACATGTGTCACTGAGACTATGCGTATAATCACACTTCCTTCTCAAATAGTTATTTGACGGTAAACATTTTATGTTGTGGTATATGACCGTCCGCAAGTCGGAAAAGTTAAGTTACGCTTTGACCTCAATTTTTCTAATACTAGGCAGGCCTGGTCAGTAAACGAGTGTCGAACAAGGCGTGTTGACCTACGGTCATGCCCCAGCTGAGGCCTCCTGGGTTCGTTGTTTCGCGTTCGCTTGTTTATCTCAACGCCCTTCCAGAAAGCCTCAATAAACTCTATGTGGTCAAGAATGACACTATCGCTCACGGCTTGCTCCTGGAACGCGGCTAATCCCTTCTTCCAATGTGGATCGAGGTCCATGGACGCCTCGAAGCCCCCTTCCTTTCCCAAACCAATGTGGGCGATGTGCACCAAAGAATTTGGTGTAGGTCCCGATATTTTGGAAAGAGAACGCGGGGAGCCACTTGTGCTGTGATGAGTGTTGGTGGGTTTGTTCTTTAGGCTTCGATGCCTTGATAGGGATCCTGTTATGGTGCCTCGAGACTGATTAGCAAAATCGCAGACCCCGAGGCAAAGGAGAAAACATGCTCACGATTTAATGTTGAAGTTGATGTCGGTCGTGTTCGGGCGATGACATGCTTGGAGAATGTAACCGCATCGTCATCTTCATCAATTAAAAAGCCAAACTTGCGCGTCTGTCAAAGTTGGAGATTTAATGACTTCCGCGTGGAACGTGGGGATTGTACGTACTCTTGCTTGAAAAACGTGAAAGAATGGACGATCTAGGTAGTACTCGAAACCAGGAGGGATCTTGACCATCCACACCGGCTTCCCCGTCTCTTCGCTAATGAGACGGAACCAAAACCTTTCAAGGTCGAGTTGCGCAGGTGCTGGGGCTGCGTCGGGCCCTTCAGGAGCTAAATCCATGCCAAACACGAGGACGCCTTTAAGACGAGAGTACGTCCATTCAGGCTCTTTCATGCCGAGCTGAGCATGGTATATGCGTGCATTTGCCACGGCTATGGCCTCGTAAGGCGTAGGCTGGAGTCCGAGAACCATGTTTTGCTTGTCATAAAACGAAGTGAGGGTACCGGATGACGATGGGGTAGCTGGAGGACTCGGCTGAGGTTTCATGATTATTCTTGTCTTGACTAGCAAGATGAAAAAGCGAGCTAGGGCGAAAGAGATGAGGGCACAACTAGGACGATGTCCGAGTTGTGAGGCAGATGGACTGGGCGCTTTGAAGCAAAGCTAGTCCGTGGCTAGGTGAAAGGAAGAGATAAATACTGGGAAGAGACCTCTAATTCGAGTTGTTTGCGAGTCCACACCTTGATCCTGGAATTCCTCGTGTAGTCCGCATTTTGCTTCCATGCGGCGATCCGTTTTGCTCTGACCGGAGGACGAAACACAATCACCTGTGCAATGATGCTTATAGACCCTTGTCCTTCTGCGGTTTAGTCCCAGGGATCATGGGTGTGCACCACAGGACAACCGTTATGCCGCGGTCTTGAATGGGGTGTATGGCTGGCATGCTGTACAGCGGCCAAGGGACAGCTGAGCTCGTGGTTATGAGGTCACCGACCAGAATCCAGGGATTCGCCAGTTTAGTACCGGATGAAGCGACTTTACAGTACGAATACAGGCTTCCTTGTAGTCGTGTATCACGACAAAAAGTCATAATACTCAGTGACTTCGAAGTATCTCTCGTTGTACCCGGACACTCGAACCAGTGGAAATGGGATTCCTAAGTCTCAAATCAGTAATACGTCGTGTAAGTGAGTTGCAAGCTGAGGTAAAATGAATGATTCCACCTGTATGCCCTGTACTCTGCATAGGTATTTATACGTACACCTACACTGCGACTTGCGTTTCGGTTCTGATAGGGATTATGTATATTCAAATTGATCCGACGCGGCCAAAAGGATTCTCATCAAGACGTTGAGAGAAAGACCTCGTTCTATGGGAGCATAACGCGTGGTGAAGAGCTCTGGCAAAACCAAGTTGACAGAGGCGGTGAAAGGGTTGGTGACAGTGATCGTGCAGGTGAATGTTGAAACGTTGAAACAACGTAGACAGGTTCGTAATGCTTCGAATTCGACCGCAGACACATTGATGTTCTCACAACGAATGCAAATTTGCATTTCATTGCGTCAAGAAAATGAATAAGGTGGCAAAATATCGGTGGATATACAGTATGAATAGGTTAACCGTACACTTTTGTAGCTTCTGTGTTTTTACACATAACGAAAGCAGTCAAGGGAAACTGTCCAAGATGGGGGATGGAAAATTGACAAGAGTAGATTAGATGAGAAATAAAAAGATGAGATACAAAAACAGAGAGGTGCATCTGCAAAAGATGCGTGAGGTTCAGAAGAGACGAAGAGAGGCAAAAAGGACGCATAGAAAGAATGATATTTGGAAAGAGGGCGATCAATACCGGTCGTGCAGGAATAGGAAAGATGCGAAAACGCGAAGAGAGTGCGTGATGATCTGGAACACGAGCCAGGGACACTACTCGTCGATGTCCATATCTGTCTCTTCGTGAGTTGTTGTATCACCACCAACCGCAGGACTCGACGCCAACTTGCTCCTCCTCCTTGCATAGTATTCACTCTGCCTCGCCCTCTTCTTCGCGCTCATCAACACGTTCTCCTCAACACCACCAGCCGCACCACCAGCATAACTCGATCGCTTATGGGCCTTCACGCCTAAGCTTGACCTCGTTCGGCCAGCCTTTGGTGCCAATCCAACACTACTGCTCAAACTCGAGGGCACAGCGCTGCCAGACGAGAATGGTCCGCCCGAACCACTTGCAGCTCTCTGGGAGGCTAACTTCGCAATGACCTTCGATCGTGAGATACGTGGCTTCCGACCTGGAGCTGGTTTAATCCTATCTCGTGATTTTTCAGCTGGTATAATCACCGCAGCTCCTGGCCGAGTGGGAGAAGGGATTCTTGAGTCTGCTGGGACCTGAAGCGGCTGCGAAAAGATCATCCCTGGTCTTGTCGGTGAGAATGGTGAGGTCTTGGGTTTCTTGTTCTCTGCGTCGTCTTTACTGTCCTGAGCTTGGGCATCTACGGTGTTCTTCTGCTCAGAAGACGGCACGACCGCAGCATTGGTGGTCATAGGACGAAGGGCTTTGCCTGCCGAAGCACGCGTCGCTTTTGCCAACGAACTCGCAGTGGGCGCCAGCAGCCTCGATCCGGAATTGGATGTTCGCATGGAGCTTGATCTCGTTGATGAAGTAGACTTTGCGGTAGCAGCAAGCGGGCCGCTTATCGAGGTCTTCTTAAACCCAAAGCTTCCTACACCCGTGCTCGAGGGCTTGCCGGATAACAACGAGGTTCTCGTCCCGATGGAGGATACCCCGACTGAGGAACCATCTTTAGTCGCGCTTGTCGTCATCGACCTCGATGAGCTGGATCCAAACCCAAATGATGAAGGGAGGGGTGAACGCGCGCGCGAGCTGGCCGTTTTGGCTGTTCCGTGATCTTTGACCGTTGCAATGCTCGATTGACTTCCTGAAGGAAGCCTTAACGAGCCAGATGCGGTGGCAGAGGATTGAGAGGGTGGCCGGGCTGGCCCAGATATAGAGGCCTTCTTTTCCGGTTGAGGGATACCCGACGGCTGGCTCGAGGGTTTCTCTTTAATTTCTTTTCCACTCGCTTTACCTGACTTGGTATCCCCATCCATAGAGCTTGATGCTTTGGGCATTGGCGAGGGAGTAACCGTTGTCGTGGTAGTGGGCTTGCTGCTCGATTTCCCTCGATTCAAGACGCTAGCAACGATGCTCTTGGCTGAGGAGAAGAACCCAAAGCGACCCGGTTTGGGTTTTGGTTTCACTGCAGGAAAGGTCGAGATTAACAACACGAACAGTAAACAGTAACCAACTTACCAAGGACGTTGCGCTTACCCATACTAACTCGCGTACCACTAGGCCGCGGTCCCCCCGTACCCCCTATGCTTGGTCTCCCAGTGCGAGCTGCAGCAAGACTACTTCTTCTCCTTGACTTGTTCATCTCTAGTCGTCGTTTGATCGCCTCTCGCTCCTTTTCCTTCAACTTTATATCTTCATCCTCTTTCTCTAGAGATTTTCCGCTGTCTGCTTCTGGAGAGGAACCTTCATCGGAATTTACGCGAACGCGTTTTCCACCCCTATCATCATCTTCTCGCTGTTCATCGTCGTCATCATCTTCACCGAATGCACCAGGTAATGCCCGCCTTGAAGATGAAATGACTCTCGTCTTTACATTAGCATTTGCCGTAGAAACCCGCTTAGAACGACTCTCTTCAAGAGGCCCATCCTCCGCGAGCACATTCGACTTCCTCTTCCTCCCAGCCGCTGAGGTACCCAAAAGTTCCAAAGTCGCCTTCTTGGGTGGCCTTCTCTTGACCACATCCACGATGCTTTGCATCTTCTTAAACTCCTCTTCATGGAGTTTATCAAATTTCTCTTTGATCTCCCCTCTCTTCGCAAAGCCGGGCATTCCTCGAACAGGCCGTTTCTCATCATCAGCGTCTAAAGATGATATGATCGTACTGGAACCAGCAGGTCTGAGTTTCCTCAAAATTTCAGTGTTGATGGGCGTCACGCCCTCTTGGAGAAGCCGCGCATTCATCTCTGCTAAGACATTGGCCGCGGCTTGGGAGAACTGGATGGCGGTTACGTTGTGTTGTGGCGAACCGAAGACGAATGGTTCCACAACTTTTGGTGGTGGTGGAAGAGGTGATAAGGGTTGGTCCATGGAAAACGCCCCGGGGATGTTGTCAACTTTCATAACCTCTGAGGCCATCGCTGAGGTTGAGGCAGGGGTGGCTGACATTTGCACGACAGGAAAGATTTCCTCCATGGGAAGTTTAGGATAGATGCCTCCTTCGTCAATTGCGCTCGCAGGCGGCGGCCAAGAAGACAAACTTCCAAAGCCACCAAAACCGAAGCCAGGGGCATCGTCGCCGGAGGAAGGACTTGCCATGACCAAATCAAAGTCAGTTTGAAATGGCTGGAGTTTGGGGGTTCCGAAATAGCCTTCGCCTTTGGCTGACACGATCTTATCCGTGTTTGTTGTTGGATAGGTTGGGTTTGAGATCAGGCGGATGGTGGTCGTTGGCTGATCCTTCCGGGAAGGCGTGATCGGTGCAGTCAAGCCAAGTCCCAAACTGAGACGGGCGTTATCTGGCGCTGGGAGCCCTGGCCTAAGGTAATGGCCTGGGAGCGGTTCAGCGTCTTCGAGAGGCAGAGGTGTGATTGGAGGTGGGGGTGGGGTAAATGTGAGATGGTCGGTTTGAATGGGGCTTGGAGGTGGTGGGAGCTGGTCGTACGGGATGGCGTGTAGTATCAACTCGTCCTCGGGTGGCTGAGGGAAATAAGATAACAAAGAGCGCTTTGACGAGGCAGAATCGTTTGAATTATTCGCCCGCTTGAGACCTAGTGAGGTCGCTAACGCCCTGATCGATGAACCGACGGAATTTTCTACGAAAAACATCGTCTGAGGGCTTGTGAACGCGAAGGAGCGAAAAGAAAACGTACCTTTGGATGGACCAGTGCCGAATTCACTGGTGGCCTTGTTCCCATTGAAGCTTCTCAGTGAGTTTAGAGTCCCCTGCGAGGATTTTTCATCTTCCTCCTCGATGCATTCCATAACTTCCCAGTGCTCACTGGGTCGTGGAACGCTGGGGATCCGGGTTGTGGTTCCTTCGTTCTCCTTGTTCTCTTCTTCACCTGCAAATTCTTCGCTTCTTGCGGCGACGCTTAATGGTGCATCCTTAGGTAAGGTTAAAGCGTGGTCTTTTAACCTTTCAATAAGTTCGACGTTCTTGCCCGAGGCCTTGATTGAGTGAACTTTGCATAACTTGACAAGTTGGTCGCGTTTAAGTGAGTGTAGGGCTGGCGAGTTGAACAAAATTTGCGTCGTCGTGGACATCGGGGCTGGCGATGGCTGATGATGCGTGTTGAACGTTGAGCTATTGCGGGATGGTGGGCATTGGGTAAGTTCAAGCTGTAGTCGTGCGAACTTGGCGCGTCGCGCGCCAGGCACATTGTGATCGTGATCAGGTGACCGCGTCTTCCTGCACAATGCTGCGCACAGCCCAAGCTCGAAGCTGCAGCCCAGAGTCACCCACAAAGCTGCAGACTCCGAGTGCAGCAGAGTATCGCGTCGTCGACTGAGAATGGGCACATACACTGACGCTGACAGATGGCTTGCCTGAGTAATTGTGCTACCTGGTCGACCTTTCTCACTTGTCGCCAACACCCAATTGTGCAGACCACCCTTGTCAGTGGCCCTGGATATCGATGCGTTTGCGCGTACCGTTGTTCGGGGTGGAATCTTTCTTTCTCCGGGGTGGTACCACTGGTACGCAGCTGGCAGCCAGATCAATGATATCCACCCAAATACAGCAACCAATCCGCCTGGTCACACGTGTGTGAAAGTTCCACAAATGGCTATTTTCTCTTGCCTAATCTGGTCATTTTGCGAAATTTCGAGTTGTGGATTGGTTCCAATCGAGCCAAAAGACGAGGAACAAGTTATAAACCCAACTTGCCTTGCTGGACCACAACCACACCCCTTTCATATTCCCCTCCATGGTTCTCCAGCCATCTAACGGCAAAAAACGCGCCAGGTCCGAGAACCTTCCTCCTCAGAGGCATTCGTCCGCCCTGAAGACGTCATGGGCCTCTCTGGCTAGCTCGACTATGCGAGACGCCGCAAGCCGTCGCCGTGCTCGTGCAAACGCGACGGGTAAAACCACCCGATATGCTCTCGAACAGTCCAAGCGCAAGAGCGCCATGAAGAATCCCGCCTCCGTGGGGACATCCTCGACAAAGAAATCGACCAAGCTCAGGCCTGCCGCCCGCCAACATGCTACTGTGGAAACGACGGCCGATATCGAAATGCGGGATGTTGTACCGGAATCGACAGATAAGAAGTGCTCCATGCCGCGCCAACTCCTCCGTCCAGATTATCAGGAGGTCACTGTTGATTCCCTCACGAATATCGACTCAAGTTTGGATGGCGTCGATCTCCTTTATATTCGAGATTTCCTGCAAGAATTAGGGCCTTCGTGCGTTTATCCATTCTTCCGTGATACCCTTTACTCATGTTGTGTTCAGAATGCTCGAGGGGTTGAGTACTGTCAAATCCAACCCGCCCACCAAGGCCTTGCCCAACAGTATCACCATTACAATGGCTAAAACTCCCGCGCCATCCCATATGATGGCTGTTCTCCCCCCACCTCAAGAGAAGCCCACAGCTGGACCCACGCGCGTCTGCCTCTACCCCGTTCATAGCATCATTCTTGCCGCCTATTGCACGAAGCTTCCGCCATTGCCCATTGCAGCTTCATCCCAATTGCCGACAGCGGACCCTACACACCCCTTCGAAATACCGCTTTATAAAATACATATGCCCTCCCCAGAGACCTTCTCCCGTCTCTATGCCTACCTTTACACGAAACGAAAGGATATCCTCCTGAATGCATTCTTCCTCCAACCCATTCCAAACGATCTCATGGCTTCTTTTCTCGCTGCCACTACCACGGTCCCAAACCTCGCCACTATGGCAGGCGTTTGGGTTTCCCCCCTTGAACGTGTTTTCGCGTCTCCTCCGTTCCGATCTTTCGCCATCTCTTTGGCACAGACATACAGCGGTTTCCACCTTTTGAAGTCCTTGGGGATGATTCATGGGCTATGGAAAAACGTCTGCGCTCTTGGCATTTTCGATGACGACCTCTGGGACTCCATGGACTTCCTGTGGCACCTTCATCTCACTGCTCTTGGACTTGCTACTGGGAATCCTCAAGTCATGTCTGTACCTCGATCCGTTGCGCAGCCACGACCACAACCTGGACCTGGACCATCGAAAACGACGTGACCATTTCCTAACTCCACGAGTAGGAAACTCTACCTTTCACTCCCAATTTCTTTGGGTCCTTATCATTGAGGCACATCTACATTCATATTGTTAAACTACTCCATTTTTCGCCTCCTGAACCAATCCATACGGCTGGCGCCGGACTCTGATTCCGACCACATCTTGCATTACTTTCAGTTTCCTTATAATCTGTTAGCATAGTTTACTACACAATTTCGTTGCCATTCGCCATTATTCCATCCATCATTCCATCCTCAGTCTCATTTCATTCCGTTCCCCGCATTTCTCATCTGCAGCTTTTCTACCGCTTTGTTCATTGCTATCCACCTTCCGTGTTTGCTCTCGCTCTGTCGCATTTCCTCTTCGTTCAAGTTACTACAGCTCGGCTTTCATTCCACGTCATCCCAGCTTCCTTTGTTCTTGCTTTCGTGCTTCTTTTTCTTCGTTCGCTATCTCTCGTATCTTTATACATAGGGCAATGTACTATACGCATTATATGAGGCTTGTGTATGCTATGGAACGTGTAGCATCTATAATCCACCAAAATAGATTTCGCAGTTACAGTGATTTGGATCGTGTGGTCGGAATTATTGTTCACGTACAGCCGAATTGGGTTCCTTGCTGCTTCGGAACGAGATGCAGAATATTATCGGAGTCCACGTCTTGGCTTCGACGCCCGCGCGTATCAAGGATTTAAATCAGCTGGACGCCTCGTTTTTCGGGCATACTGGCAACCATCTACAGTCATGTGTCGTTGGGTTTCCAAGAAAATGTGTGCTATATTCAGCTGTATTGGAGGTATGATTATACTCGACTGTTGTATATAAATGGTACTATCGTAATAAAACAAGGTCTGTCGTGTTCATACTACTAAAACAAGGGTGTAACTTTGGTATAGATTAGTATAAGTCGTAAGGTGGTTACAGTAGAGCGTGCGGTGGTACCAAGATGATTGCGTTCGAGGGGGAGGTGTACAGACTTTTGCGAGAGGTGAGAGGAATGCCAGGAGGGTATTAAATGTGTGTGAGGTATAATATGCTGTCAAGAAGGGGGGGAAATTAAAAAAGAATGACTTATGATAGCAACGTCCGAGTTCAGACTATCCTTCGCGACTTTTCTGTCGCTGTAGTTGATGGTGATTTTGTATCCGATACGCCCTTCCCGCCACCCCCCTTGCGCTCTCAATCACAGAGTGAATCTCTGGTAATTGGAATCCGGTAGCGAGCACGTTCTTCCATAATCCAGAGATAAAATTGTGTCTTGCAGTGACCTCCCTCGCCTCCCACTTGACCATGGCGTTCACCATCTCAGCGAGGTGAGGGAATTCCCCGATAACAGCGCCAGGGAGGAGGTTAGCCCCCATGGTATTCGGATTCGTTTCGAACCCCATCCCAAAAATAAGTAAGAGGGGCATAGACGCTGGATCTGGGACTTGAAGTGGGACAACACGCAGCATCAATGATGCGGCACTGAGTTCCTCTGTTGTTGGGGAAGGTGGGTACATTTCCGATAGACGGTGGGCACCACTGCTAAAACCACCATCGTATCGGGCGCTGTCGATTGGAACGATCATTTGTGCTACGCTACCAGGATCTGGATTCCGCAGCGCTAGTAAATGGGTAGGTCTGTGGCGACCACTCCGGATGATCGGGACTTGAAGGACTTGTGAAAGAGGTGTCGGTACTTGCATCGGTGATATTCCAAAATAATCACAGAGAGCTCTGTGGGGATGCAGGTTGGATTTTAGAAAGAAAAAATAGGGAATGATGCAGAACAAGACCACAAGGGACTACTCACAATAGATGAGACTGAGGATTGATTGGGGGAGGAGTTGAAGATCGTTCCATAGCTCGAATACGGACCAGAGGGACCTGGTGTTGAAGATGGTTTGTAGGTGACGAACGCAATTCGCTGGCGCGTCGGGGGGATAAATAATAGAGAGCTAGATAGACACCAAATCAGTCTCAAAAGCGGTATAGATCAAAAGTGGCCTGACTGACGTATGTATTCTGCACTCCGCCTCCACGTCCTGTTGCCGCGCGAATCCCACAAAGAGCCTGTAATCAAAGATGCCTCGTTGCTGATCACAGCATATCAGAAATCCGGTCGTGGGTTGGCCTGGCTTGTTAGACGCCTGCGTGGGTTGCGTGAGTGACCAGAGGAAGCACGAAAGACGAAGGTCAACGTCCGAGGAGAGGCACAGAGTCAACGCCTCGTGCGTGTGGTTGTTCGGAATCAACACACTCCTCCGGTGAAAGACCAGGTAGATATACACCACGAGGTGCACCTATGTTGAAAAAAAGGGCCTTGACACATCGCAAAAAGTCAAGGTTTCGCATTTTTTTCCGTGATGAAATGGAGTATTGTCATTCTCGACTATATTGCATCGGGTGTCAGATCTGGAGAAACAAAGCCAAGGGGTTGGAATTAAAACGATTTGAAGCAGACCTGATAGGCGTGCTTGCCCCATTCCAACTTGTCTCGACTTGTCCCCAGATATATCACCACATGGGTGCAGGCACCAGTCTCACGACACCGTTTCGAAGAGTTTCACCCGTGGTGCCACCACGGATAAATAGATAAATGGCCTCGAGATTTGCTCCCAATAAACTGATTTTAAAAAAAAGGAAACCAGATATCACCTAATTCCTCATTTTCGGGCCAGCGTTGAGCGCCCAGGAACGCCGACTCTTTTCCGGTGCTGTCAAACCCCAATTGAGGTGACTGGGCGGCCGCAGAAGGTGGACGGAAGGGCATGAGCAGCTTTGTTTGAGTGACGTTACTCTAGTGTCGTCCCTGGCATTCATTCGGGGTTCGACGACCCTTTTGATATTTGCCGATCACGGACAGCCTCGAACGGGGCATATTGATCCGTACAAGCCCCCCGAAATCGGTCGACATCTTGACGTGGTACCGCCTGGGACCGCAACCTCTCCAGCAAACTGTGAACAGAGGGGAGGCATATATGGGCGACAAAGTAGACAAGTTCAGTTGGGACGTCGACGACATGCCCAAATTTTGGGATCTGTCCGAGCTGCGCACCACCTTCACTCGTGACACGAACCCCCATCTTCAACATCTCCAAGGGCTATCTTGACTCTTTTGAGTACATGGCGCATCCTGGCCAGGGTATATTCATGCCGAAATTTACCATCAAAGTCTATAACTGTCCATTCACATTCACCTACAGAAACCGAGCAGGGTAGAGCGACCTCAGGTTTCCACACCTGATCTGACCTTCCATGATAAGTTCACTGACAGCCAATGCCGTACCAGGAGCGTTGCAGATTCCCTAAGAAGCATCCAACCCCGTCGGCGTGAATGGTTCATGCGGTTAAGGATAGCACTGATGGACTTACCCAGCAGGTATGCCCAGTAGCGATTACCAGGCCCTTGGCCAGCTGAACAGCCTCACCGACGATGGGACCCCCACCAGTTGACACCGTTGGCAGAAAGCAAGCTTGCCGCTTCGTGATCTCACCCTCCTTCAACTCCTTGGAAATGCTTGCGACATGTTCGTACACGGTATTGCAGGCAGCTTCGCTCACTTCCACCTCGTCTACACAGTCTGGAAGTGGTGAATCATCACCAGGTCCACAGGCATATACTTCGCCGTCTGGTCGAGCATATATTTCAGGGGATGCTTTGATCCTACCACCTCGTGGCAGCGGCACCGATATTTCCGTGAAGAGGACGTAGGGTGCAATCGCAACCCCTGGCCTTGGTAGTATCGTGACACTATGGGCCCTTGTGGCTTCGATAGGCAAGGAAGCAAGCAGCTGGGGAGACCATGCCCCTGCGGCCAACACAACATGGGAGGCGGTAATAAGTTGTTTCAGCCGGTCCACGGAGGTTTTGTCCTCGTACTCGACTCCTGTAACACGACCCTCACCATAGTGGATCGACAGGGCTTTCCCTCGCACGAAACGGACACCCTCCTCCTTTGCAAGGGTGGCCATGCTCGTCGTGAACAGGTACGGGTGGACCTGGGCGGTGTCTCCAGGTTTTGCCATTGGAGAATAATTGTCTGTCAAGCCCTCTTTGACCCAAAGGAGGTCGTCTGGTAAGCCCTTGCTTCTTCTTGCTGCTTCCCGCACGGGTTTCTCGTATTCTTCCAACCCGACCGTCTTTTCCAAACTCTTTCCACCCTTGATACCTTCAGCTCTTTCAGAAGCTTCTTGACTGCCAGGTTCGTCTCCATTCCCTTCCCAGCTTCCACATCCGACATATCTCCAACCCCACCTATTCTCTCCGTCGTGTTTCTCTGCCAGCTTCACGTGTTCCGCGAACGCGATTGATGCCAGTTCTTTGGGATATGCCCACTTGGCTACCAAACCCCCAGCTTTGCCAGATGCCCCCTGTGCAGGGCCGTGAATAGATGCCTCGATCACGGTGATTCTGGTCTCCTCAGCCGTGTATGATAGATGGTGTGAGAGATAGTAAGCCGTCGTACATCCGATAATTCCTCCTCCAATGATGACGATATTGGTGGGTCTAGAGACTGTCGACATCTTGACGGGAGGTATGAAAGCCGGCTGAGCCGCAAGGTGGTGACATCACACCTAGATTCAGCAAGGAAACTGCCGAAGTTATTCCAGGTGGTCTCTTCAACTTTAACTTGAAAGGTACCGATGAACGCGATGTCGACAACTGTGAGTCCACGACCAGGCCCCCAGAAAATTTGCAATTGAATGTGTTGGAACTTATTTTCGTATCCCAAGACAGCGCCCTCTACAGGGGCGTTTAGGTTGTGTAGAGGCAAATTTTACAAAGGTACGAACCCTATACGCAGGTCAATTCAAACCCGCTGTCGTCAGTTTGACTTGCCCTTGCTATGATTCAGGGAGTCGATTAGCCATGTAAAGACTAAATCGACGGTTAATGTGACATCGAGCCAGAGCGGTGGACCTGAACCTTCCATCGGCCAGGTCAGGTATGTGTCGAGTGTGTGGTGAATGAAACAGCTCCGTTGTTGTGCTGCGAGTATAGTGATAGAACAGAATACAGAGGTCTCACTCCACAGCAGGAGTACGTACAACGAAAGTGTGAGGTACTGACATGCCGTTTACCACCTCTGCGTCGCACTGCCAAGAAAGCTGGGTGAGATGTGGAGGGTGTGACTTTGGACTTTGACATGTGAAGAACATCAGCGTCGCCGGAGTAGCTTCAGTGCCAACGCTTCGTCATCTTCCATCGTCGTCGGTTGGGTTGAAAATGAAAGGTTGTCGTTTGGGGTTCGATATTTTGTTTTATTCCGCTTCCTCGCAGGTGGTGGCGATTCTTCTTCGTCCGAAGGCAGGTCTGGTAGATTGAACTCCGGGGAGGTATATCCGTCATCTTCGGGGAGTGTATCAAGCATTGCGGTATTAGGTTCGCCATCTCCCGTCTAATGTAACAGGTCAGACGCTTTGCGACTTGGTGACATAGTCTTCACTTACGGCTGTTCTCTCTCTATCCTTCCTCTTTCTCTTCTTTTCTCTCTTCTTCTCTCGGGCTTCTTCCTTGTCAACCACGTCTGCGACTTTCATCTTTCCTCGTTCTTCTTCCGCAAATTTATTTCCTTCCTCTTTAACTCCTTCGAGCCCTCCTTTTGAGTGGTATATTTCCTCCGCGTCTTCCATCTCGTACACTTCATGAGGTCGACCTTCTTCGTCAAAGATAGTCTTTTTCGAGAGACCTCCCGTAGCTATCATCCGTTTGGCTTTACCCATTTTCATTTTCCGTTTCGAGATATCGTCGACATCGAACGCAGAGTTTTCATTGAGATTATGGTCCGCTCGCTTTAGCGTGATGAAATCATCACCATCGTCTTCTTCGGCTTCGTGTTCGATGAGTTTGGAGTAGTGCTCTGATAATATGTTTTGGTTCTTGCGACCAAACATCCGATCATATTTCGTACGAACAGGCGGCTGAGGTGGGCATGTGAGTAAGTTGTGAAATGATTGTCTGGGAAGGGATTTACTTGGGATGATTTCGGTTGCGGTTCATCTTCCTCATCCCCACTTTCCTGAGAGTCTTCTGCGTTGCTACTTTCAGGTCCACTGTCCTCGCTTCCGCTTTCTCCGTCGATTTCACTATTCACGTCTTCACCCTTCTTGTCAAAGACATTGTCTTGTGCTTTCTTGATAGCCTTGTTCAAGAATTTGATTTTGGGAGCACCAGGTAAACCCAGGGAAGTGGCGAATCGTTCTACGGGGATCTCAGAGAGTTTGAAGATGCTCTTGTCCTTGTGAAGGTGTATTGAACGCATGTAAGACATGAAAGCCTGGTATATGCATAATGAGCCGACGCAACAAGGTCTCAACTTGGACATACCCGTTGCCCAAGATATTTAATTTCGGGTTCTTGGAAAGCAAATTTTTGAAGCTGGTTCTCGATGCTCTGGGTCTTGCTAGGTCGTATCTTGATTTTTTGAACTTCCACTGATTTCCGTTTGAGGGCAGCAAGCATACCCTCTTCTTCACTCGCAAGTAACAAGAGAAGTCCTTTACCCTTACTCTCGTAACGTGCTGTTCTGCCAACGCGGTGAATATAGGTCTCAGCATCTTCAGGAGCGTCCACTTGGACCACCCAGTCGACTGCCGGAAAATCCAAACCTCGGGCTGCGATATCTGTGGCCAGTAGAACCGCATGAGACGTCGACATGAACTTGGTATACGTAGTCAGACGTGCGGATTGCTTCTGCTTTCCATGTAGGTGGAGAAGTGGAATACCAGGTTGCATCTTACAAAACGTTTCGAAAACAAACCGGACCTGTTTGCCGCTGGACAAGAAGACGAGAATTTTTGATTGAAGATGGGTCTTGATAAAACTCCAAAGTATGTCGAGTTTCTTGTCAAGGTCGCATACAGAGTAATGTTGTTCGAGATTTTGAGGGACCACTGTGCCGGAAGCACCCCGTTCTCCGATACCGACGTACTCCGGATCTTTGAGACTGAGACGTGCAAGATCGGCAACAGACTGAGTTTGGGTAGCGGAGAATAAGAGAGTCTGTCGCGATTTGGGAAGGTGAGAAAGGAGGGCAGACAGCGTCCGTGAAAATCCCATATCCAGTATACGATCCGCTTCGTCCAAAACTTGAAGAAGGTGAAAATGAGTTAGAAGGTGAAATTCCGGTAGACTCACCAAGTACTTGCAGGTTATCCGCCTCAAACCCGACTGTCTGATCCATATGTTGCAACAATCGCCCAGGTGTTGCTACAAGGATATTCATTCGAGATAATCTCTCTCGCTCATCCTTGAGGTTCTTCCCCCCAATGACCAACCCGGCAGAGAAGGAGTGATAGCCTCCTATGGATCGCAAGACTTCGAATATTTGCACGGCCTAACAGATATTGATTACTACATACATAATGATAGGGCGTCAGACTCACCAATTCTCTGGTGGGAGAGATGATTAACGCACCGAGCCCATCAGTGGGTCCCCACTTCCGGCGGTATAAAATTTCAAGCACCGGGATCAGGAAAGCAAGTGTCTTCCCACTACCAGTACGAGCAGCTCCTAGGACATCCTTTCCCTTCAGCGAGACTGGGATGCTTTGAAGCTGGATATCTGTCATTTTGACGAAGAAAGCCTTCTTAAGACCTGGTCGACGTCAGGAGTGGGTTCATTCGCCGGAATGATTCATCTAACCTCGTTTCGTTTGGTCCGAAATAGGTAGTTCAGAGAAATTCTTCAATGCCGGTGCTGGGTCCTATGTTCTGCGTGAGTACGAATGCGAAAGCCGCGAATCACGAAGTACGCACAAAATTTAGGGCCTCATTTTCTAGTTTGTCGATCTGCTGTTTCTCAAGTGACCTCTTGGCCTTTGCGCTGGTGGATGGTGTCTTTTTGCCTTGCTTCCTCGTATTCAACCGACTTGGACCTGGCTGCGCCATGGAGGTGGCAAGTGGGTGCTCTGAGGAAGAGCGAAAGTTGCACAGCCACGAGTTCTCATCAGCGTCATGGACCCTCATGAACTAATTTCCTTGGCTCGGGCACGGAATGTGTTCGCCCTATGATGACCCTTCCCTCGAGAGTGACTGCATGATACGAAGAGAGAAAGGAGGCACAAAACTGGAGATCTGGATATTCATTGATCTTTCCGTCGATCTCGCTTCCGACGTCACCGAATGAAATGTCAGATGGATTGAAGTGGACAGCAAAACAGATACAAGAACTACGTACAGATGCAAATCGAAAGTAAACCTAACAAACAGACAACTAGAGAGCAAGTACAGAGCATTCTATATCGAGGCTGACAAGCTAAATGGCACTCTTACACTTCGGACACACCAACGGAGGGATATCCTCCATCGTAACAATCGTGGCATGTTGGTTGACCTCGTCCTCCCAATCGTCTGGGATAGGGTCTGTATCGGTCATCCCGGAGTAAACTAACCTTCTTGCATGCGCAACATATGAGATATTCCCCGTGACACCACCCTCTGGGAACGCGGCTCCACGTACCATTGGTTGCATCGCAAGTTCGACTAGCTTGGCAGGCAAGCTGGCCAACACAGAGGTAGGAGAGGTGGCAGAAATCGCACGTTTACCACCTGAACTCCGCCTTTTCTTGGCTGGGGTGGAAACTCGTTCTTTGATCAAGGCTTCGAGTGAGAATTCTTTGTCCGTGTCGGGTGAACACAACAAGAGACGATGTTTTCGTCCTCTTGCAGTCTCTTTTGACTCCGCTCGAACGAGGCATATCTGATGATATGCTTGACGACATGACGGGCGGGGACAGAAGTGCATGAGGCCTGAAAAGTCATCGGGCTTGTATGGGGCATCACAGATGCAAGTGCCGTCTCCAACTTTGGGCTGAGCGAGGGTTAAATACCAACTGGGTCAAGGCAACTATGGCATACCAAGATTGCCCGCCGTTTGTGTTCTAGGTTGAAGCGAGTAAAGAATTGTGTTCTGCTAATGAAGCTATCGATCTTCGACTCTCGGAAATTGTTCACGACAACGACCGCTTGAGTTTGGACATCAGTACCACAGTGATAGGAAGAGTGAAGGTACCTCACACTCGAAGGCGAGAGACGATATGAGGTCTTGCTGGTCCGAGTACATTCTTTCGTACTTTCCACATGTTTTGGGATCACTGAGGATACGGGTCAGACGAAAATGAGCCATTTATTCGAAATGAGTCCACCTACAACGTTCTTATTAAAGAAGCAGCGTCCTGACCAGAATAATACCACTGCACCATCACCCACACCTGGGGCGGGAATGAGTTGAATGCTCCGGGTTTCAAGGAGAAGTAGGTACTTCATCACCCCGTGAACGAATGTCCTTGATTTTCGCCACCCAGTATTCGTGAGGCTTAATTCTCGAGCCGGGTTCAAAATGCTGTGGCAATACCATGGCGCTGGTCATTCTTATGACGAGCAGTCCATCGACGACTGGACGCGACTTACTCGTTTCCAAGTGAGAACGGGTGCTCTTCTCCGTCCTCATCCTCCACTGATTTTGTCTTCAGTTTAGCAGGATAGAGATGACAAACCAGCATACCATACCTTTGAATGTTTTGAACGGCGGCATTTTGTCCCATTCTGATTTCGTCGGTGCCTCTGGGTCTGAGCTTATCAAACTTGTGGATTTCCTTGACCGTTTCTGTTTCAGTGGCGGCATACTGTATCGACTCTGTTCAACGAGGCAGTGAAACCAACAAGCTCATCGTTGCGAGAATGCGCAACTGCCTCCGTGCTGATTTACGTAATCCTGTCTGAAAGGGACTGTGGTTCGGTCAGTTGACCCGGGCACTCGCCTCCTGCAGGTCTTGTAGGCTGCTCAAACCCTCAGCAGCGCGCAACGCTCTCGCCAGCAGGTATGCTATTTTTCTTCACGTCCAGGCTTATAAGGCAAGCACACACACATCCCAACCTCCATCCAAAATGCGCCTGACCCGTTTCTCATTCAGCTCTATCGCAGCCTTCCTCTACCCAGGTTACGCGTCCTATAAGACGCTCAGCCAACGACCAGCATCTGAGGAAGAGCTGGAACGATGGTTGATGTATTGGTCTGTGCTAGGTTGTATCGTGGGGGTTGAATATGTCGCAGAGTGGGCCATTTCATGGTGATTTAGTTGCACTGATGGTAAATTGATAATAACTGACGTCGAAAATCTTGCAGGATTCCTCTCTATTACACGACCAAAACCATCTTCCTCCTTTACCTAGCCCTTCCGCAGACCCGTGGGTCTTCCTACCTCTACATCAATCACCTCCAACCTTTCTTCCACAACCACGAAAGCCAAATCGACGCCACGCTTGCATCCCTCAAGGCGCGTCTCTATGCCTTTGTCCAGGAGAAATTCCGGACGCTCTGGGATCAAGTTGCTTTGGGTGGTCTTGTGCCACATGCTCAGCCGGTGCAGGCTGCTCAGCCCGAAGCGACTGGGCCCGCAGCTCTCGTATCAACACTCTGGACTTCCTTCGGTCCGGGTATCCTTGCATCAGGCGCAGCGTTGTTGAACAAGTCGAATGAGCAGGCTCCACGAGCAGGAGGCTCAGCGTTCCGTACACCAGGGCCTACCCCTGCTCCCTCACAATTCCGATCTGAGCCCGATCCCCTTGAGCGAAAACGACAGCTTGAGGCAGAGCTTGCTCAGTTGTCGAGAGAGATGGACCCCTCTGGACTACCTATTCCCCGGGCATCCGGGTCAGTTACCTATCGTCCATCATCTACTGCTGATGTTAACGTTCGCGGAAGAACGACATCCAATTCGGGACGCTACGAAGAGGTCGAGAGCGATGGAGAGGGCTATGATGTTGGGGATGATTATCAAGCTGCTGCTGCTGTTCCCTCGATAGATAGGCAAGGAGGACAACAACGAGGTAGTTGGTTTGGATGGGGGTCTGGCGCTTCCAAGCCAGGTTACGAAAGAGTGAAGACAGACTAGAGCTTGGGGTCGAATCTGGTTGGGAATATCTTTGGACAATGTACATGGCTTGTTCGGTTGAATTGTGTTGACTTTCTATTATTCAGGAACTTCTGATGCCCTTAGTCTCGATGAGATCCCGTATCGTCAGCAACCAAAATCACGTTGGAATATGCACAGAAGCAGCTCCAGAGCGTCTGGGCGGTATTGGCTCTCATCGTCCAGACTTGATTGATTGCCAGGCTATTCACCGCAGCTCACCCTTCCTGGGGGAGTTCATATTGAATGCTCGAACCGTTCATCCTCCACTGCAGGTTTGACGTTATATCCTCCGACAGCTCGTGGCCAGGTGCCACGATTCAGCACATTCTCTGTCAATCTTACTGCAGGTCTCCTGCTCCCACGAGTGCAACGCCACAACGCATTCTATCGACCTCTGCTATTGTGTTGTGGTCCCAGAACGATCGTTTACAAGCCGTTGTGGGTCAAGCCAATTGCTCCTGGTAATCGCTACTTTGTTGGATCATGGTACGCCTAGATGGCCGAGGAGCGGTCCGTCCACACGATCGCGATGTGATGCGGGAATGATGACGAGACCGGATGTTCGTTGTTCGAGGATGCGGTGTGGATGGAGACGAAGGTGGATTTGTTACGTACTGTACTTTAGCTAACGTGCCTGGTCTTGTGCGAACACGGTTGTTACGATCCCTGTTTTATGACCCCGCTTGTATCAGCTTTCCTTCGCTGACTTCGGGAGCAAGCAGACTCGCATGGCCACAACTAGAGGCTCGAGTTTCACGTAAACGGACTTGGCTTCTCCCCGCCAGTTATATATCGTCTCTTTCTAATCCTCTTTGCCAACTATCGGTTGATCCTCAGTCATGCCACCAGGCCGCAAAGAGTCGAGCATTGCACAGAAGGCACAAGAAAAGGAGTCAAAACGCGCGAGAGGTATTACGAATATTAATCCAAACATTATCTACCCCTGGTTCTAATCCATCACAGGCGTATTATCATGTGCCGAATGTCGAAGGTTCGCTTCTCTTGCTGATGAAATTCCAAGGAACCAAAGAGCTTATTTTGTTGATCCAACAGGTTAAAGCTGAAATGTGACAAAACTGTTCCGTGTTCGAGGCATGTCTTGGGTGGTTTCGTCGACGGACAGTGGCTTACTCCAATAATATCCACAGTTGTAAGCGTCGTGGATGTTCAGAAATCTGTCCGAACGGCAGTCTTGTAACGGGCCAAGGCACTCGGTGAGCGTGCATGCTACAAACCCTCCTCGTGTCTGACGTTCTCCCAGGTTTGTGCTGGCAGATACAGATAAGTTGCACCAAAAGATATCGTACATGAGCGATCGCATCCGTCAGTTGGAAGATGCTCTCGTCGTCTTGCAAGCCGCAGTGTCATCAGAGCCACATCCCCTTTTGGATCGTGAACTGTTGAAAATTAAATCAAGTCTGGATCTACATGCAGCTGTCGACGGCGAGGAGGAATTCACCGTTCCCGAAGAGCATGACGATTCACAACTTCTTGACACGTTTGGCACTCTGGCTATCCGCGACGATGGTGCAGCCACATTCTACGGGCGGTCAGCTGGTCAAGAGGTACGAGACATCCATAACTGCTCCAGTTGTTCAAATACTGACTTGTCGAGCAAGAGTTTACTTATTGTGAGTGTCGTGATTCTATAAGTCACTCGCTACTCAGGCATAGGTTCAGGGGGAATCGTCTTCTAGTGTTCAGCCGTCAGTGGTCGAAAGGGAATCCGAATGGACCTCTGAGATTCCGATTCCTCAAGACGTTTCTATGCTTGCCGACTCCTTCCCTTTTCCTCCAGACCGCTCAGGAATCGATATGGACTACATGGTACAAGGCTTCCTCCCGTCTTGGTCTGAGGCATGGCGGCTTTGTGAACTCTACCTGGAGCAGGCCCCGTGGTTTTTCGGCGCGGTGGCCAGGCGGCAGCTTCATGAAGAAGTCTTGCCAATCTGGTATGATGAAGCCCCCAGGCCCAGCGGGCCCTCGTCCGTCAATTCCTCTAAGAAGGGGGCGCATGAACTAGCACTCCTATTCGCCATCTTTTGCTTTGGTGCTTTGACCGATGTAGCCCTTCCTCCAGCCCCGGGAAATGTTGAAGCTGAACGTTACTACCAATTGACGAAAGCTGCTCTTGGGATTGAACCTGTCCTGGAGAGGCCTCCCTCTGTGTCAACGGTTCAGGCACTCTCCCTGATGGCAATCTATGAAGGGCTCGCCGGAGGCGAAAATAGTATTGAGGGTACATGGGCGTTAATGGGGTTAGCGACGAAGCTGGCCCAAAGTGTGCGTCAACTTAGCTATTTCTTACTTTCGTATTAAAGACAAGTCAATTTAGGTTGGGCTGCGTAAGAAGTCATTCACTGCCGTTGTAATCTCCGAACTCAACTGCTTTTTCACAGACCGAGATTGTGCGAGATGGGGATTACCCCCTGCAGA
This sequence comes from Pluteus cervinus, assembly GCA_004369065.1. Lineage (NCBI taxonomy): Eukaryota > Fungi > Basidiomycota > Agaricomycetes > Agaricales > Pluteaceae > Pluteus > Pluteus cervinus. The sequence goes on from ML208371.1 coordinate 103,290, forward strand.
GGTCCAGAAACGCCGCGCACTGTTCTGGGAGTTGTTTATCACAGACTGTTGGCAGGTGCGCACTTTGGTTTTTACTCCAGATCTCAGTTCATTGATTTACAACAGGGGCTTGCGACGGGTCGTTGCGCCACATTCTCCTTACCATTCGTTGATTGCGAGCTCCCTTCTGACCCGGATCAGATCATCTCGGATGATGGTGCTATACAGCCAAGCTGTGAGTACTTGACTCGCTCTCATCTCCATATGCCACTAAGGTCTTTGTGCATAATAAGTCCCATTTTGGAAAGCTAAGTTCGGCGCAGAATGCGTGTCTGCTGTCGTCCAAGGGACACTCACTTCGCGCGCACCTAAGTATTCAATCATCCTTGAACTGGATCGTAAAGTCCGCGATATGATTCTTCCCTCATATGCGCAAGGATCGCCCCCACAAGGCGTTGGGCTCGCTCAAACCATGTCCCACTTCATGCCAATAAACTACAGAGAACTCAGTGAGCAATAGCCGATTCTTCCGGTTGTTGGTACACTGACTGCTTGCTCATAGCTCTACTGTACATCCATCGTTGTTTCTTTACACATGCACTGGAAACTCATCCTCTCGACCCTATCAAGAGTCAATATGCTCCCTCATTCCTGGCAGGTTATCGAAGTGCATGTACAATCATTGGCTCTGTGAAACAACAATTTGCTATGTTTCCTGATCAAATCGCTCGATTCTGGGTCCTTTGGACGCACACCTTTTCTGCGACTGTGAGGAAAAGGCACCTTCTCGGTCGGTTTTAGAATCTGATCCGCTTTTGACAGATCATGCTTGCACATGTGGTGACAAGGAGTCCCCAATCGAGGGTTGCACCTGCGGCTTTGTTGGAACTTGGGGGCGCACTCGAATTATTCCAGAAGGCGGCTGCTTACGGAGGTCGTGCAGTGAAGTTTTTCGTAGGTTGGTCCTATGTGCTTAGGCACGCGACTTACCCTTTACTTAGCCAATCGTCCAGCGCCTTCAAGCCAAGGCACGCCAAACCTATGTGGATAGCAACACTTCGTTGACACCTCCAGCAAACCCCACCGACATATTCCGTCCTTCAAACACGGATGGAGAGAAGGACGAATTTTCAATCTTTGGAGGGCAGACCCACACTTTGACGACAAAGTCAAGTAGCACAGCACTACGTTCGCGTTCTTCGAACCACAGTGAAAATTCATCCCGTGCCCCCACTGATTCACCCCAACCTCAGTACGCGAAGAACTTTGCCGGTGCGCACCCAACGCTCGTTAACGAGTTGTATAGATTCCATGGACAGGTCAACACACGTGCCTTGAACCAAGACCCAGAAGAACTGCATCAGCGACAGATGCAGCACCCATACGTGCAACCCCTTCCAGCCCAGGCCCCGCTCCATTCCATTTCTCAAGTTATGGAAGTGGATCAGGGCTTAGAACACCTGCCAGTGATACACAAGCCTGAGCGGATGCAACTAGACTACAGGCACCAAGAGCAACAGAGAATCCACCAGCAACGTCCTCATCCCCGACTCGCCCTTCGCCGGCGCACCTCTCAACAATTCCAAGACCACAGTCAGACCAGTTCACCGATCTCACCTTTTAGTGGCGACCACTTTCCTTCGCAACTCTCTTCCCAAACACTTGGCTATCAGCACCACTCATTGCTCGCCGGGCAACGGAATAACTCAGTCCCCGACTTTTCGCGATCAACCCCACTATCTCATTCCCAATCACACCCAAACTTACAACGCCACTTCCAACCGAAAGGTCATCCACAGCATCCACAGCAGCAACCTACTGCGCAACAACAGTATAATAATGCGGATGTGCCAATGCAACACTCGAACTGGCCTTCATTCGCGTCACAGTTCCAGCCAACGCAAAACTCTGCCCCTCCTGCCTCGCATGTCGGTACTGGAAATGACCAGCACCACCAGCAACAGCGAGAGCGTAAGCCGTATGTGCAGCCCACAAACATGTTTCAGATGACACTCCAGTCCCAACCACAAGCCTATACTCCTGGTGGTGTTTTGGCAGGTATTGCCGCAGACGATCGCAGTTTGCAAGAAACATGGCAATCATACATGTCAAAGGTAAATTTTTCGCTCAGGAGAGTTTTCAATTAATAGAACCAGGCTGACGCGTGTCCGCTTGTCAGGTTGGAACTCCTCGAATGCACTTCGAGGACTGATGTTATTGCGCCATCGGTGGATGGAGGCGTTTACTACTATCCCTAGGTTATCTGGGAGCAACCATCTATTTGCTACACACGTGCAAATTTGACACAGTGTGTCGCTGATATCTCTCGATTTCGTTCTTATCTTGCTTTTCTGCATTTTGGGGCTCTCGTGTTGCTGTCATTGCTCTTCTTGTTATTTGTTTCCTTTAGCTGTTTCAAGTCGTTTCTTCTCCACTTCCGGTTCCAGGACCTGCTGTTGTGTACTTTATCTCACCTCCGTGCTAACGCCCAAGCGGCTCAAGACTTACTGAAGCATGTGTACGACCCGAACATGTCATTGTTCGAAAGTCCGGTCAAGTCAGGTTCTCTTTGGCAGCAGGAAGGGCGGCCTGGCCAATAGCATAGCCATGAACCGGACTTTCAAACACTCGAATGCGTTGGTGCTGCCTATCGAATGTGTGGTTTCGACGCGCCGGTTTTAGTGACACAATGGAGACTTGACCCACTATCGAGGAAGACTATCAACCCGAGTCAAGTTACCCTACTCCCCTTGGCCTTGGTCTATATGGACACCTGAAGTCTTCCGTACATCCGGTTGTCTTCAAGCTAACAACCGCTGGCCTGACGGCACATCACATTCTGCTCCTCCCCGCTTATGCACCCTACTCATCGTGGCCGCGCTTTGGTCTGCACTTGCACACGCTGCTCTAATATTGTCAATTTTGAGCCATCTTGGACAGAAGGTTCCATGTCGTTCGCATATGCTCTGGTGTTGCGTGCGCGCACTCGACCCACCCCTCGACTACTTTGAAAGTGGACTGAGAACCCCGCATATGTACCTCGGGGAGCATGCATCGTCGGGCTGAACCCCAAAACGCGGAGATGGATATGGTTCCATATCCTGTGTTGACGTGCTTCTTCTCTTATGAATGGTCTAATAATTAGACTGGAGACAGTACTCGCCATTAAGTTGCTTAGGAGGTGACGTCAGGCGACATACCATCGCGCGGCTCCTCGCCATCAGGCGCTTGGACGCGCACGTGGACTTTACTCGTTGTCGAGGTTCGTAAATTTCTATCACGAACTCGTCAACCCAACAGGGAAGCAACAGCGGACTCCGGTAGGTCATATTGCAATTACAGGGGGTGAATATGATATATCGTGCCTGAGGAGAACCACACGAACATCGCTGTCGACTCCATCGTCCCCCCACATGTGATAGGGCACGCTCGCCCAATACGAGGTACAGACCTTCCAGTGTTAATAGGTGCAGATGTTCTGAATTGAATCCAGTCGTCCAATGACCCTACAAACGATCTCGTACTCACCTGGATGCCTATCACGAGTTCAGTTAACGGATTCTTAGCAGATGAGGTCCTCGCATGGGACACAGAGATGCCAATTGTTTCTCCCCGTTGGCAGTGACCACCGTCCAGAATAGACGGTATAAAAAGTGGAATCAAAGCGGTGGGTTCCTACATCCTCCTCTGGATTTCGAACCTACCTCACAATCATGAAGCTCTTCATCGCTGCTTCCTTCGGTCTGCTTTCTGGTGCTGCCGCGCGGTCGATAACCGTGTACAATGCTTGCCCATTCACCATTTGGTA